>OX392459.1:7657740-7913548 GCA_947623535.1 Coelioxys conoideus | reverse complement strand
GTTTCTCGACTAATTTGCTTTAAATCTCTTGGCCTTAGGCTTTAGATAAATTAAAGATTTTCTCGAGAGAATTTCATGTTAAGCTGCGCTTTTGTACAACATTAAAGTAGTTAAAGAAAATTCGACTGTCAAGACTGTCTTGCATGTAGCGATCCTCAACTGTGCAAATTACAATTAGACACAAATTAAACATTCAATCGTATTTGATTGTTTGTATTAATGCTAAAACTAACAACGTATAATGCACAATTATTTTGAAGTTAAAAATGAAGTTGAAAAATAAATGAATAAACAGTGATATATAAATCAATACACATATTAATTCTTTATCAAGATGAGAATCAATATGGATTTGATGAAAATTGTGTCATTTAAACAAGGAAATTTGAAAGGCAGAAAGAAAAACAATTACGTGCAACTATCTTTAGCAACACAAATTGCAAAGTCCTCAAATTAAAGGTCTCAAAATTTTCAATCCATCTCCAAATTACCAAATCGCAAAAATCTCTAAAAATCAACGAACTGAAGGTCTCCTATCATCGATTAGCATATTTATCCTAGCGAATACAGAAGTACTCTCGACTGTACATCGATGCGTTCACCGTGTGATCTTATGATATCGATGCGACGAAGTCGATCATCTTCATCAGATAAGTGCATGTCCGCTCAGAATTCGCAACGATCGACTTCCGTTCGATCGATCGTCGCGACAGAGTGCGTCACGAGCGACCGGAAACCGAGGATTCTATCCGGGGCTTACGATTCCCAGGCTCGTGATCGTGATATACGCTTCGCGTGGCAGGTCCACAAGCAGGTCCACTCGTGACGTTCTAAATGCAGTGGACCACCGTGGTTATAGCCACATGGCCACTGTACTTCGTGTAACAGCACGCCACGCACACCGACACGCACTCTACACACACGTGCTCGCACCGACATCGACGAACTCTATGCTTATACCTGCTAGCTCAAGAGCGGGCGTACACGCGATGCTTTAATTATCGACTCTTCATTTCCTTATCTTCGAGGCACAAGTGGCTTCCTCGCGAAATAGAGTCGTTCGTCGTTGATGGAATTCGACCGCCGTGCAGCGAGTTCGATGCGTGGACATTTTCACCCGAGAAACAATGTTTTCAATTAATTATTCCGTCTCTGTACGTGACACATTAATTATCGCGTTTAAAAGTGCGACCCGGTTCGAGTTCCTCGAACGACGCTTTCGCTCGACGTAACATTCTATCCGACAACAGCGGCTGTCACCGTTTCCGCACGGTCGCTCTAAAAATAAAATTTGAAGCGACCACTTGACCAAAATTTTGCTCGACGGCTCTCTCGATTTTCCCGACCGAGCAGACTGCTCGAGAAATCGCTGTTAGTCACGAGTGTCCGCTCGAAAGATCCCGCCAATATACCTCGTGCCAGCTTGAATTTCTAATTCGTGACGCTTTCGAATCGCTCGGTAGCCGTTATTGTCTCTGTGAACAGGTGACCGATTGCACCGACAACCTGAGTGTTTTTGCATGGTTTTAAAAGTAATTAGAAACTCGACGACCGCGAACTACAACGAAAAATTCGAGGTTTCGTTCAAATGTTTGATAACCGTAGTCCACATAAATTATTCGCGGAATAATTTCAGAAAGCTCTGACGTACTTACTAAACTATACAAAGTTCAAGCATGATCATCGGTACAATTAACTGTTACAATATTTTCTCAACGAAAATTGATCGAACGAAAATAAATACATAGCAACAAAGGAACTCATTCTGGTTTTTTCCCTGATCCGATAAACGAATGTTCAAAGGGTAAGGTCTCAAAGAAGAATTCAATTAAGTAGCATCAGAGTGCAGCTGCCTGTTTTCTAATTGCCTTTTCCTATTTGCGTAACGAGCTGCAGACGTTCAGTTTAATATTATTACAATTTTTCAATAGCAGCGGCAGTAATGAGTCCAAATAGGATTCAGCAATTAGCCGGGGGTATTAATGCCGTTCTTGTTGCACAAGGCGAGTACCGAGCTCCGTTAAACGCTCGTTTAGAATATTTATTGTGTCGCTGTCTCGACGGCCGTGAAGAGCAAACAGTATTATTTCCGGCTTGTCAAGCCGTTCGCCGCGCTAATTAATACGAATTGAATGGCCCTTTAATGAAACGCGTCGTCAGACAATCGTATCTGTCGAATCCGCTTTCGCCCGTTGAAAGGATCCGCTTCCGTGCGGTCGAATATGAACGCTCAACGTAACGCCGTGCACACAAACGATTCTCCACGTCGACACCTGCACTTTCGCTTCGCTCCTCGTAATTTACACCTAAATGAGTCGCGACCGTGCGAATTCCTGTATCAGCGTCGCGATTCGTGGGAGGCGTTCAACAGAAGCGAAAGCGAACGACCCGCACATATGCACCGTTCCATCTCGTAAACATAACAGCGAGAGTTCAGTTTTTTTTTTGCTGGATGCACGGATCCTTCGGCGAGATCGTAATCGAGTCGTTTGTCCGCCTCTCGTCGAGACAGCTAGATGTTTGTAACCGGTGTAACTACCGCGGGATATCTCCTAGCTCGAACTAGCGAATTTATGCAATTCCCGCTCACTCGATGATCGTATTTTATACGGTTAAGTGCGTGATATTGGTGTCGCGTGCGCGTACAGTAAGTTGGCAGTCGCATTCCATACGGATGCTACCGATTTATCTGATACTTTAACCCTTTGCGGACCTTAACAAAAGAGATGACAAAACGGATCAAGAAGTGGGTATACAATATAATGTACTGCAATAATGAAAGATGCGTAACGAACGTATTTTTAATTTATTACAAGTGGCAAAGAAATGAAAACATCCTCAATCAACCTATTTATCTCAATTATTTCTACGATTCAAGAGAAACGACATACCATCTTTATATTATATTATAAGCAACAGTGAGATTATTATTCATGATTAAGTTTGTACTATGGATTATTATTTTATCGAAATGTCATCTGAAGCTGTTTTTATAATGAAAATTATACGAATGAAGTTACTTAATATCTCGAGTTTTAAAAAGAATTGAAACGTACGATAAATTTACATTTCATATGCAAAATTTAAGTTTGATCTAATATAACTTAGCCCAGCGTGAGTACCACATAGTTAATTCTTAAACCATTTTATGACGAATTAAAGTACCCTCGGGATCAATAATTTTTCCTGTGTTTTTATATATTTCTTTCCTTTTTTAATTTGTTCTTCATGAACAAATGGTTATATGTATATCTTCATATACATATGTATGCAGCTATCAACTTAACAAGTCCATTTTTCCTATTCATCGATTTTTATTTCTATTCTATATAATCGATTTTTACAGGGAGTGCTCTTGTTTCTGTTTTGTACATCTCCAAATTGCGAGGCGAACAAAAACATTCACTGCCCCTTCGTAAACCGTAAGATGATTGAATCGCAGCTAACGTCAGTGTACATAAACGCGCGTCGAACATTAATAGCCAGTTAAGTAACCGTTAAATAACTAATAAAGTTGAAACATCTTGTTCCGATCAAGCTTGTGTCTGAAAAATGTCGTGGTAATAACCAGCCCGTGTATAAACCAAGCGGCGATCACCTCGGCCGATAATTTGAGGAGCAAAAATCGTAGAAACGCGATGAACTTCTGCTTTCGAGCGCGTACCGGCACGAAAATAAGCGGGGACCCGCCTCGATCGTCGAGGGAACGAATAATTATAACCACCGTGGCGGGCTATCCCGCCATTTTAATTAATATTAATTGAACGCCGCTTTGAACCGGTCGGTCGGGGCCGATGTCGCGCGGGGCCAGCGTCGCACGCATGCACGCGTAATTACGCGCGAGCGCGGAGCGCACACACGAGCGGCATGGGGCGCCCCGCGTCGGATTCCTTTCAATCTTAGACATTTAAGCGTGCGCTCACGCGTAATTACGCGCAATTTCGTTCGATTGAAAGTTGCCAGCTTCGCCGGCCGCCATGCAGGCTTGCATATCGGCCGTTTTCGGCCCCGGAACGACGACTATCAAAGGAGCCCGCCGCTTCCACGAAACGCGAAACACCCCCTCTGTTCCCCACAAGCCGAGCGTTATTCTCTTTTCAGTCCAACAGGAATTCGTTCCTTCTCTGCCTGTTCGTTCTTCCCGACTTTACCGATCGCGTCACGCGTTTCTCGGTTAACAGATATCCGCGTGGACGTACGGGGACCACGTGGAGACATCTTAAATTTACATTCCTCGAACGGTCGGCGCCTGTACGCGATCCTTCAACCCGTTTTCAGTCCCTCAGCTTTCAGGAACGTTCGTCGACTTATTGCGAACAGGTCGTTAAATTGTCGCCGAGTTATTCGCCAGTTAATTGTATCGCGATAGCGCGGCGAACGCCGCCATGGAAACGAAGCTTTCGAGTACACACGCGGTTATTTTAATTATTCCTGACGCGATCGTGTTGTTTTGCAATTTTAACTTCGTGCTCGATGCCTCGTGAAATTGTTGTAACGCGAACGTTCCGGCTATTTGTTAACGGGGATCGATACGACGAATTTCATTTGGTCACGCCATTTTGTGCAGATTACGGGAAAGTTTGAGGGAGACCTCGGAGAATCGATGTACACGGTCGATATTTTTGGGTTCTCGATATTTATTCGCTGCGATGTTGATTATATGAGAATACGCGCGAATTCAGAGATGTGGGGAGCTGACATTTTGGATGTGTGAAAACTTGGCAATTATGGATTTGAGAATTTGAGAACCCGCAAATTCGGAGATTTGGAAACTTCAGAATTTAGACTTTAAAATTTAAGCACTTAATGGCTGGAATTTTTAAAACGTGGGTATTTTAAACTCTGAAACTTTGAAAATACGGCAATTTGGAACTTTGGATCTTTGAATAGTTTGAAAATGTAAAAATTTGCAAATTTTAAACTTTGAAACTGGAACTTTGAAAATATTGAAAATGTAAAAATGTGGAAATGTGAAAATCTGGAAAAAAATGTAAAAATGTGGAAATGTGAAAATCTGGAAAAAAATGTAAAAATTTGAAAACTTTCAACTTTTGGATTTTGAACATTTCCAATTGAGTCACGTTAAATTTAAAAATACATAAAACGCCGAAAGCTCAAGCGAAAGATTAAATGTATCCCAACAAAGGGAGTTATTACCTTTCCTTGTTCCAGTATTTGACTTTTACCGAATATCCCATCCCCATACAAAGAACATTTTAATTCAGCGCACGGTTTTTCCAAATAAACTTCAATCATCGCTGCATATGAACACAAACTAATACACAGTTCCGGAGCGCATCGCGCGAGGATATAAAATGAAATTGGTACTCCGGAGAAATAAATAGAAGCTTTCGACGAGTACGGAACTAAATAATAAATAACTTGTTTATCACATTTCAATCATCGGTTCGTGATTGTCGTTTCTCGTGCAGTGGACCATTTCCGTTCGCGAGCGCGTTCAGGAATATCAATTTCAATCCTTATCAAAATCCAAATGAATTGCGCTACGCGGGATTAACAATCGACAGAACAAAAATCAATTAAAATTCAGGGATGAAAGCATCGGGACGATAAACTGCGAAAGTACCGACGAACGAAACCAATTTACGGCGCCTCGGAGGTTTCGAATTGAAAATAAAACATCCGAGGGAGTCGGAAGCTGAAAACGATAAGCATCATGCGAGTCCCACGAAAGATTATTGTCGTTTTTCCCGTCTACCACGCACGTTCGTTTTCTTCTCCCGGTTAACGAGAAGAGCTTTCACGTATGAGGCTGGCGTCGCGACGTGATCCGTAGGAGAGGAACGAAGCGTTCGAGCAGAACAGGGTCGTCGTTTCCTGCGAGGCTGACGCCACGTGTGTACCGGTCTCTGTCATAGCCACGCGTGGGTATGATACACCTAAAGCATGTTGACGCATCGAATTATTCAAATCAGATAGCCGCCCGATAGAAACGGGACGGGACGATGGGGGGAAAGGGACAGTCCTGGAACCTGGTACCTGGTGGATATACACGAGGGTAATAAGCGAAGAAAAAAAATAATGATCCGAGGAAACGATAGGAAGGGACAGATCGATTAAAAAAACCCGGACTATTTAAATCATTTTAAAATCCGATACGAACGAGTTTTCCCCCGTGTCTTCGTTCCTTTCGACTAGTTACTGACCGGACACGAACTTCCTCATGCTTAAATTTGGTTGACCGATCACGAGTTGGCTCGTGCTTGTACTCGAATATTTCAAAACGTAGGACAATATTGTACATTGTGAAAACTTTCTTCGTCTCGTTCGCTCGTGCTCGTTTTATTCTAACAAATTACTCGTTTTGGGTGGTAATGTTTGGATTTGACAAAAAAGCGGATACAACAAAATCAAAGATTCGTACATGAATCGCTGATGCACTTCGTAATTTTTCGTAAAGTTAATTATCTTGCTTGTTGATTGATTGGTGTCTCCAATTTACTGCCACAGATTTTCGTACTTAAATATTTCAATTTTTAAAACGTAGAGTAATATAGGATAGTGTAAAATGTTTCATCGCCCCATTCAATGGTGTTCGTTTTATTATAATAAATTACCCTTTTGATCACATATTTTGACTGATAATGTTTGGATTTGAAAGAAACGCGGACACACAAAAACCAAAGATTCGTACATGAATCGTTGATGCACTTCATAAATTTTCGTAAAGGTGTTATTTAGTTAATTATCATACTCGTTGGATGTCTGAACTCTCTAATTTGCTGTCATCCATGGTTGTACTTAACTATTTCCAATTTAAATTGTTCTATACTACAATATCCTTATTGTAAAAACTTTCATTGTCTCGTTCACTCGTGTTCGTTTAATTATAATCAATTACCCATTTGATGTAATGTTTGGATTTGGAAGAAACATGGACACAACGAAACCAAAGATTCGGAAACGAAACGTTGATGAACATCTTCAATTTTCGTGAAGGCGTTATTTAATTAATTATCTTGCTAGGTTGAATGACTGGAGTCTCTAATTTGCTGCCACCGGTAGATAGAGAACACCGACATCCTTGTAAGCGTGATTCGCACAAAGGAATCCCAAGAAGCATTTCCGCGTGACATGGGATCGGTGCCGATCGATCGCTCGTGGATCATTACCGTCGACACGTCGCGATGCTCGAGACTCGTCGAAGACCGTGGTACACACACGACAGCAGAAGGGTGCACATCGAATCGATGTGACACGATCGATATCGTTCGAAGCCGCCTAATTACAAACGCGTCCCACGTATACGGGGTCAGCATTCCTCGCGTGACAATTAACGATTTGTAGCCCCAATGTTTGGATTAGATTAAACTGTCTTCACGGTGCTTCTGTCTTCTTTCGTTACCTTTTCATTCTCCTACGATTTCGCCACCTACGCTCACATTTACATATATCATTTTGTGTCGGGATCGTTTGTAATTCCTCACGCTAATATTTCTTATACATTTTTAATTTGAATTTATTTTACAATATATAGTTTATTTTCAATTGTTTCCTTCTCGTTTTAATCTCCATTACATTTTTTGTTAATAAAGTAATTCTGGGTAGAATGGTTTTGCGAATGGTATTACTCGATGTCTGTTACAAATATATTTGAATTTCTCACCAGTTATGGCATTGTGTGGGGTATGGAGAAGACACTCTATTCTATTTTATTTATCTATTTTCAATTCAGGTGTTAAGAGAGTTATACTGTATACTTATTTTATGGTACATTAATAATTCTACAACATCGGAAAATCGGTTTAATATTTCGGTTTTTGCGAATGAAACTATAATGCTTTACGCAGACACGGTTTTTCATGAGGGTTGAAAGGTTGCAGCCCTTCCAGTTACGTGTTTTATCATCACCACTATTGAATTTACATACACCTCTTTGTCTCGAAATCATTATTATTTAATTTTCAAAACATTACGGATATGTATATTATATATATTATAAATTTATATCAGCTGCTACTCACTTTATCAATTGTTTAAATATCGAATGAGGACTTGTATCTACCGCGATTCGGTTACGAAGCGAATCAAGATTTAAATAAATCCATTTTTTCAACAGAATTAAAGTCATTCTCAACGGCTCGGCGAGTCTCCCCGTTGCGGCCATAACCTGTCGCACGAAAACGTCTCCCGGAAACCGTCGTTTAAAGAGGGCCGGTGTCGCGCTACAAAGGAGAGGCTCCTCGCGTATCCGCGGGAGTGAAAATTAAAAATCATTAATTTCCCTAATGGATGCGAGAAATGACTGCAGCCTCTCCTCTTTTAAATCCGCCCACGCATTCCCGACGAGAGGTGGCGAGTGCGTTGCCCGACCGTCTGTGTGCTTACCTGCGTGGAAACTGTTCGAGTGCCGCGCGGAAATGCGTGTCGCGCGATGAAAACCGCCGGGCAGGGAGGTAAAAAAAAAAATGAAGGGAGCCAGTAGGAAGACGACGAAAGCGGCGGGTACGCACAGAAGTCGAAGGACACCGGTTTAAAAGAGAAGAGGTTACCGGTCGTGTTCTCGCGAGGGAGGAGGACAGAGGGCGCGAAGAGGAGCAGACGCGGAAACAGAGGGAGAAGAAACGGAAGAATGCCAAGGGAAAGGAAGCGGTACGAAACGGGAATAAAATGGGGGAGAAAAAAAAAGTGAGAGAAAGAGAGAGAGAGAGAGGCCGTCACAATACGGCGAGTAATCCTGTCGCGTCGTTAACTAACGCGCGGCTGCTAATAAGTCATTAGGGGATGGCTTGTCGTCGAGTCGCGTCGAGTCGCGTACATACACGTAGGCCCGTACGTTCGCTGCGACGAGTTACGAGTTACGCACGCAATGCGAACGCACAGACGCAAAACGTTGCGCGTGTGCTCGTGCCGTGTTAGTACCCCCTCGTGGTAGGGGTGCGTGTCTTGTTAGCGACACCCCTGGCGTTGGACGAGAGCCTCTTTCATCCTCTACCCCCTCCTCTACATCCCCTCTTGTTCTATCAGCCTCTTTTCTCTGTCTTTCTCTAAGTTCCCTGTACTTTCCTCGGTCTCTACCCTCCTTCAGCCTGTTCGCCTTCTCTCGACCCGTACTATACAGTCTGTTCCATAAAAAACTATACGACAGCGTCTTGGTTATTAAACTGCGGCAGTTTACGCGACCATGATGCGCACAGACGTGGAGATATAACACAGGGCTTCGATTAAACTGTTTCTGAGGAATGTAAAACCAGGTTGAGACCAATATTTGACCGTTTTTTCTTAATGTCATTTGAGAAAATGGCACTTTTATTATTAGTCTGAAGATTTCTTTATTAGCATTAGATTTACGGAACGAATAAGAATGATTCCTGACACATTTTTTACTTCAAATTACAAAAACTGTGAAGAAGGTTTTATCGAAATATATGTTAACTTTTGTCAAGATAAAGGATCATTGTATAAGCAAGTTTATTTTACTATAAATACACATTTAACTATGTGTATTTATTTTCCTCTCTACTTTAGCTTCAATTTTAAAATACATGGACATAACACGTCTGCAGATCTACTGTTACAATGTTAGTTGACAAATATAATTACGTATGTTCATAACTTAATAAGTTGTTAGTAAGTCAGTTTTGACTTGTAGTTAATAGAAGTATCCTATCGAATAAATATGTCTAAAAGAAATATCTGCAAACACATTTAAACTATCCTTATTTATTTAACATTTTTCAATGTTTAACCATTTGCACTCCTAAATTTTCTTACCTATTAGCGCCTTAATTAATTTGCAAAATAGATCAAGAAACTGGTTTTCAATACAATGTGTTACAATAATGCAGGTTACGTAACAAATATATTTTTAATTCATTATAAGTAGTAAACGAAGGAAAATTTATACATTCAACCAACCTATTTATGTGAATTATTTATACGGTCCAAAGCAAATACGAGATTGAATCATGTTCGACATAAGAGCGATAAGGGTTAAACTATCCGTATTTAACATTTTCCAATTTTTAAACATTTGTTTCCGTGTTCACGAACGAAAGTATCTACATCTGCCATTAGTCTAATTTCGAAAGCCGAGTGATACAACTTCAGAGACATCCCTTAACTATAGATTTACTGACGTTCAATGACCACTTATGTCTGAATTGAAAATGAATTATAAAAACAAATAAATAATGGATAATACATAAGCCAGTTTGAAAATAAGAAATCTATGATCCGTCATTTTGACGGGTTTCGTAAACTTAGTGTTAAAAATATCGACAAAAATGATCCATTTCGTCGTACAGATTTTCGTGAGGCAGACTGTACCGTTCGGAAGCGTGGATCTCGTATCCAGATTGGTATAACAATGGATACAAGCGCGCGTGTGCGTGGTCCACGGTACCGGGGGCAACAGGGGCGAAAGTACGCACGCATGGGCGAGCAACCCCCATAGAAGAGGCGGACGTCGCGCGATTTCTACCGTCCTACTCAAACACGGTCGCACCGTATGTCGCCTCGTTATACACGCTGGAACGAGTGACACCGCGTCACGACAGCAAGGCGAACCCAGCATATTTCTAGTACGGTAGGTTAGTTAAGCTCTCTTTCAGCCGTGCCCGCCACTTACTTTGCACGTATGCTCACGCGCCACGGACATAAATAATCGCATTTAAAATCGCACGAACCCGAGGAGAGAGAAAGAGAGATAGAGCGGGAGAGTACGATCTGACGCTGGCGATATTGTCGCGAGAGGCTTTGCACGATTACGCAACCGGTCGTCCAACGTTGTATCGGACTTGTCCCGCGATTGTCCCTTTTCCGGCCGCGTCCTGTCGCCCCGTTGCTCGCGTGGCGAATGCCCTTCCGCTCCTGCTCCGCTCAATTTACGCCTTTCGTCGCGGCACTGTATTTCCTAGTGACCCTGGACGAGAGACTCTACACTTCAGCCTTCTGGAGGAACTTTACTTCGCGAAGGAACACCATTGTTTCACGCGAGTTACCTTTTGTTTCGATCCTCCGGTTTGCACCCTTAGTTTGGTCGCGGAGGTAGGATGATAGAATGATTGTGACGGGATATGGAGAGAGACAAAATACCTTGGCGAATGTGGTTTATTATAAGCTGTAGAATGATCGTGGCGTGCGGGAGATCGAATTTATGACTATGTAATACTGAATGAAGGGTAACTGACTGACGACTAACTGTATGAATGAAGAAGATTGTTTGAAGACTTAAGTAGGATACTGTTCTATTGACTGCTCGATACTGATTGATGTACTGTTCTAGTGACTATTCTACTAACTGCCCTGGTACACGTTCGTCTTCCTTTCTTACAATTTTGGTGAGGAGGACGTTATCATCTAGAAACGTTGAGAGTGGAGTTTTCTAGTTGGTTTGTCAACGATCTGAATTTCGATAGGGGTACAATCTGTTGTTAACTGTAACGTGGTCATCACGTGTGCAGCAACGATGTGTTTTTATAATTGCCGATCAAACGGAGACTGTCGAGCTACAGTAAGGCCACGACAGTTTGCGTAGCCGCGTAGACCGGTTCGCATTAATTCCCCGTACATCGAGATCTCGATTGTGTTCTTTTATTACACGCCTATTCAGATCCCCGACGCTCTCGACATCTCAGTACAAAAGTGCTCAAATGCCCAGCCGCTCGAGCACACGAGCCTGAAGAACAGCGGTGACCGATTCAACCGCGAGACTCTCTCCCGATCATCGGAAACGTAGCCGGATAAAAAGGGACTTGAACGACACCTCCGGCTGCGTTTCCCGAAGGGGAGATCGATCGATCGTACGGACGAGAAAATGAAAATGGAATAGCCTGGTGCTATACACGGTCGTGGCCTGTGCCCGTAACGGTAAGCGTCGGAGGTGGCCGAGGTAAGCGGCGGAGGATGAAGAGGAGCAGGCTGCCTCTGACTCCAAGTGGACCTGCTTGGCTAGTACAGGTATTTACTACGTGCCTGTACTTTCCCCCACCGTCTTGTCCCTGCACCTATGCCCCCTTCGTTCGTGTCTCGAACAGCGGTCGCATAGTTGAAGAATTCTTTCCCGTGGATGCTGATTGACGCCGCTTGGTGCCTTCGCCCGCAGAGGTCGCCACCTCCTTCGTCAGCCCCCGGGAACTTTGTCTCGAAAAACGCCCGTGCGTGCATTAATCACACGCTGGAAAACTGATACGTGTTAGCATTGAATTTGCATATCAATGACCGCGGCACTGCTATCGTAGAAAACGGCGTGGCGCAGGTGTCCGGGTGTAATATTGACAAATGACGCTGGTTAAACCAATGGCAATACCCTGCATTTACGGGTCGGCCTTTTTGTTCCATTGTCGCCGGCGCCTTTTTCACCGTCCTGTCTTCGACCACGATGAGGAAATCCACTATGCGTGCGTCAGATTCGTCGAAAAGGTCGACCGGTAGATTGTCGCTTCGAAAGTGCGACTTGTGGATCGCGCGATTACGATCTGGCGAGCATACGCCGTTTATGGAAAGAACGGCGGATTCAGAAATCCAACCACGCGAATTATTGCCTCTTTCGGTTACCAGCTATCTATCGGCTGCCGTAAAGTTCATCCGCGAGAAGCCTAAATGCTATTGCTGTTATTGGCGTAATCGGGATTTTTAATTAAGGTGGAACCTGGTTTAGGATTCCGAAAAATGCATGAATCTGCACAATTTTTTTTTTAACTGCAAATCAGTGCAATCAATTTGAACACTCTTTAGTCATTTCATTGGAGATACAAAGTTATGAATTCAATTGTTGTTATAGAAAAATAATTATAATATATAACACAAATGTGTCGCTGTTCACAGCACCACGCTGTGGAAAGTCTTCTATTTGAACTAAAAAAGGCAGTACCTTCTATTTGAACTAAAAAAGAACATTAGAAAGTTGAAAATTGAAAAATCTATTCAATTTGCTACTTTGAGAAAACCGTGTTTAACCCTTTGTCATACAATTTATTTGCCTGGTGCGTCAGTCAAAACTAAGTCATTCATAGCTACAATATTAACATAATTAAAAATAGAGAAAATTTTGCACGTATTTTATATTCAATGATTTCTGACCATGTAGACTATAATTGGATATGAACCTGAGATATGAGCGTATTCAAAATTTGAGTAAGACTCATTGCGTTTAAACTATGAGTGCGACACGAGTAAGTAACAGGTCTACCTGGAATTCGGAATCTATGCAACTGCATGTTCATGGGGTCAAAAAAATGCACATCTCATCAATTACCATAAATTCCTAAAAATCGATCTTTCGGACCCTCTAAACCAGGTTTGCCCCGTAACTTAGCGGAAATGTGGCTGCGTGGAACTAGAATCACGATCACCCGGAACTATAACGCGCCGAATAACGCTGTTCGTCCTTATCGCTGCAGATTTTGCGACTTTCTCCCTACATCGCAATCTCCGTTCCCTTCGCAGCGCTCCGGAACGCGGGCATAAAAGAATAATTTCGCGCGAACAACAATAATATCCAACCCCCGTTGAAGATTCGCGATTATTGTCCCTGTCGGCGTCCCCTCGAGCCGCCGACTGGCAGATACACCCCATAAAAGTAAAAATACCGCGAGGAGGAACGAGAAGGGCGCAAGAAGTCGGCCCCGACAGCTATCGGGGCGTAGTTGCTCGTATAAGAAGTTACGCGCTGGTCGTTGCTTTCATGGTCGTCGATATCGAATGCCTCCTTTGTGTCGATACGGAAAAATAGGCGGACACCGGTGAGAGAGGGTCGATCGAGACCCGTCGTTAAACTGCAAACTTGTAAGCAGAAATCGCGTCTTCCCGTACGTACGCGTTCATCCGGCAGTTACGGTCGAGTTATCGTCCGTTCGTGCGCGTAAAGTGAAAGTATGGTCGTTTCACTCTTCTCGTCGTTGGGCCTAGTATGTGTACCGCAGGAACGAACGGGAGGGAATGGGAAGGGAGAGAAATATACAGAACGAGAAAGAGTAGACGCCGCGAGAAAGTTCGAAGCTAAGTTATTTGTGCCTCGGCGTGCTTGTCCGGGAAAGAAAATACGGCCCTGGTCACCGTCAGGGACCCGTAAATCATGTATCCCCCGTTTTTATTAAATTGTAAGATTTGTACGTTCCTGAAGAATATTTATCGCGACGTGTCACGGACATTGTCGAAACTTAATTGCGTTGAAGGTAATAACGTCACCATTTGTTGCACTCTGCTTAACACTAAAATGTGTGTGTGCAGTTGTGAGCGTGCAGTTATTAACGTAACTGAACGCATGAAGGTTAATATCAAGCATCGTGTCTTTTTTTGAAGAAAAAAAAGCCTTACAACCCTTACAAAAACTACCAAAATGACCCTTTTACAAATCTCCAGCTTCATATGAGAAAATTTGTTAAGATGGTTTCTCATTGTCATCAAGATAAGGAATCAATAAGTGTATTTATTTATGTTTCATCGTTTGTTCATTTATTTTTCAACTTCATTTTTAAATTCAAGATAAGTGTGCATTATACGTCGGTAATTTTAGTGTTAAATATATTAGAGGGATTACGAAATTCCTGTGTCGATCAATCGTGCATAAACAACAACAAATAATTTGATTACTGAAGATGTTTCTTAACCCCTCCAATTGCAATAGCTGCATTTCCTCGACTTTTTTTTAACAGAAAATATTTGTTTTCCTCGATATTGCTCGAAGAAGTTCGGCAATACACTTTCTCAATCATAAAATTCACGTAGTAATGACTTAAAATATCTTTTATAATCTTTGCAGGTTAGTTTGCAGGTTGTGTTTTAAAGCGCACTTAGAAAGTGTTAAAGTAGTTTTAAAGCATATTTTTAATAAACAACCTCTTAGGTTATAATCTTTCTTTGCAAATGTACCTATGAAATTCATTAACCGCCACAAAGTTAAAAAAATTGAAAAAAGTTAAAAAGTTGCGCATACTTTGCATATTCCTAAGTGTGAATCGCGAAAACCGAACTGAAACTAAAACTGTAGTACAGATATAATACGGTAGAGATTTGTCGTATTTAAGTAAATTGAAAGTTGCGTAACGATATTATAAGTCAAGGGGTTAGGTTAGGTTAAACAGGTGAACCCCGAGGAAATATGACGATGCTTACCTAACCAGAACCTCCACGAAATTGTCTTCGAACAGCGTTGGAACGTTTAAAAGTCAACGAGCCTCGTGACTGCTTTCCCGCCTTTATGGTGTTAAACGCTACGTTAATTGCCGATAAAACAATTGTCACGATGCTTTTCACTGACTGGGTTAGGTTTAAAAGTCACGATGTTACAGCCAAGTTTGTTATCGTATTAGAATAACGCTTGCGTAAGATACGATCGCGTGAGATGCTGTGATACGACTCGTGAACGACTTCGAATCTTTAGAACATAACCTTAAAGATGTTAGCTTTTACACCTAATATCGTATGAAAAAGCTTGTACAATTTGTATGATGCTACTTGATTCGAAATTATGGCATCCATTCGTTCAAACATTATACAATCTTTACTTCAAGGTTCGTGCATTCTGTAAAGTACTTTGCACCTTCCATACAGGGTATCTAATAAAATGGCTGTCATACCACATGGGTGTGAAAGTAATCAATACTTGATGGTAATATCAACAAGGTGTCCAAGTTAAAAATGACGTGCATACGACATTAATTAAACGGGAAGATAATATGAGCAAATGCGTTTATATAAAAAATGAATGAATGTTGAGTTTAAAAGCTCGATCGATAAGAACTTTGTCTGCAGAGATTCAATGAAAAATCGCACTAAGTTTTCACGCTTTAAATCACTTTCAAAGCTCATGAACAAGAGTCGAGTTGAACTGTTTGAAATCATTAAAAGATCGCTAAGAAACGAAGAAACATAACTAATCTATAAATTCGAGTTCAAGATCAAACTTCACGCGCTGATCGATTTGCAATTGCTTCCATTGTTCCATGCTCATAAATACAGGTTTCAAGCGCAAGTCCGTGTTAATCGTTCGGAAATGGCTTAAAGACGGAGTACGTAACAGCAATTCAGCTACTAATCGATCACGTATATCGGTCACGATGCAAATAATTGAAACGAAAGCATCTCGCTGGCATCGTTGCTACAGGGATTTTCTAATGAATTTTTGATTTATCGCCACGTCGAGTAATCAAGCATGTATAGAGCAGGCTGCCATTACACGGCCCGTGAAAACTCGTTGTTCGTTAATCTGCGGACTCGTTTTAACCTCATCATTATTATTGGTATGTGTTCGATTAATATCTCTTCGTTGGAAGCTTTGCTGATCAGGTAGGCGTGGTTGAATGCGAAGCTCGCCAACGCTCGTGGAAGCCGAGCACCTATGAACCCTAAGCCGAAACGGATAATTCATAGATATTAATAAATTCTTGCAATTAATACTCGACACCGCGTAATCGACCGCTTATGTTTTAAGATAAATCATTAGCTGCCCTCTGCACTCGCGACGCTCAAACGTGACGCTTCACGCTATCGTAAATCCTCACGCGTTTCAATGATTATTACCGTCGATAATTCTCATACGCTTTATTACCGCTTCGAAAAGATACAGAAAATATCGGGCTTCAGGCGTTTTCTGCGATTCAAACAGCGAGACGTTTATTTATCGTGCGAAATTCTTGTACGAGGGACGTTGCTAAGCAAGAAGCGTCAAGAATGCTCAATCCGTTAAAAATACATGCGAATGTGCTCATAGCCTATTAACCTAAACAGGTATGATGCAAGACGTAATCAATTAATTTTAATTTCTTCAAACCACGTTTCTTCTAAGTAAATAAAATTTTTCCTACTACTTTCTAAATTATTATATGAGACTGCTCTAGGCTTATTCTTAAATCATTGATTATCAAAATGTCTTTGTTAGTATACTAGACGATATCATCATGGATGTTATGAATTATATATTGTTATAATCAATCTCAAATCACTCTGCATGAAATTGGTTCAAAGTTCGGCTACTTTAATCGTACTTTGGTAATCGATTGCGATAACTATATCAGATCTAACTGTACCGAAAATTCGCTGAATCCGACGTTCGAGAACGATCACTTTTCACGAGCCCTGCGTCAGTATATTTATCAACCGCACATTAGACCATTAGAGACAAAGCGTTCGAGCGCAACAATGATCGAGCAAAATCAGCAAAGTTTGCGGGAGTATCCAGCAAGCTAAACGCCGTTTGTTGGTGGTCGACTAGACGAACGGTCACCAGCGTGGTCGGACTAACCAAATAATATCACTCACCGTTCGCGATTAGCATAATTCGATGATCCGACCCTCACGGCCAATTTATTTATCGCCGCTTGAACGGGCCGTTTTCACTTTGGAACGGGCCACGGTTGCCGGCCAAATACACGAACTTTCGGGACATTAGGCGCATTATTACGCGACCGGGCCAGCCACCAAAAGCGGGATAGATAATATATCGTCGCTTGCGGGGACCGGAGCTCCTTAATGTAGGATGCCGGGATAATGTATGCCAAATGCTGCTTCCAGGTGAGGCGAGAGCAGCGGGGCGGCAGGTGGGGAGAGTTATTTATTGATTTATGCGAATAATCACGTTCGAAAGCGCCTTGTTAAGCGTTAAGGTACCTTTCCGCCGGCACAGTCAGTTCTTCTTCCACCATTGCGTCATCTTTCTCGTTGGCTCTTTCGGATAAACGTCAAGAAAACAGTTTGCTGTCTATTCCGCGACGTGTGAGGCCCGCTGGCTAATAGAACTTCTAAACGGACAAAGATAAACGTCGAAACGGTTAAATTGAACGGTGTCGTACGTATAATACTTTGATACGGCCGTCGATTCAAACTATGAATAGATCGAACTATGTTCTATGTTAGAAGTGTATTAACTATTGAGACTAAATAAAAATATTGAAGATAAACGTCACCCTTCCACAAATTGAAACTCCTTAACCCTGTGCACATTTCTACCCCTTCTGAGGGCACATTGAACTTTATTAATGATTATTGAAAATCAACTTATTCCAGCACAACTTTTAAAAAATACATGTCTCCTAAAGTTTTTGTTTAAATGTCATAAAAAATGAAACCAACATATGATACAATTATTATGATATATGAGTATCATTATATATGTACCAATGAAGAAGTGATCTGAAGAAACGTTCATACAGATATGTTTGAAAAAATAAATCCAGAGAAAAACAGTAGTAGTTACGTAATATTATTCAACCAATAAGACAACGTACATAGTGATAGCAATATAAATAGTCTAACATAAAGTATATCGGTAAATGATAACATGTCAAGTGAAAAATGTGAAGACGTCACCGAGTCAGATGTTCCTCCAGCAACAATAAATTTAGATTTTTTTTCCCAATATATGTCCCATGATTTCTACAAATTCATATAAATGCAATTTCATTATAATACTTTACTTGGTTGCAAAACTATAATATACAATATAGGGGGTCGTAAACGTACGATTTTGGGACAATATGGCACCGAATATCTGATGGGTCACGTCCAGGATGGTTTGGAGTGCAAAGGGTTAAATTTAACTAGTAAAAGAAAAATTCACAGAAATAACTAAATTGTAATATCAAAGAAGTTGGTCTTTGACACAGTTTGACTTATGAAAGAATGATCAAATTTCGATCTCGAAGTTGCAGAATGTTCACACTATGTGACACTCGTGCAAAACTATACAATAATCGTCTGCGTAAGTACGTGCACCTACCCTAAGTGCGATCGAATTTCCCTAATCCTCCACTATATCAGAATGTTCATCTGCAAGACGTTCGTTTCAAAACACGGTAAATCATTGAAGAATTATTATGCTTGTCGCCTGTATCGAGCACGCCGCTTCCTGGCCACGTGTGTACACGTGAACGTGTTGCGCCTCCATCGTGTTCGCTTCGTTTCTCTCTTCTATTTCCTCTGTCTACCCCCGTGATCCTTTTTTTCTTCTCCACCCGTTTTTCTGGTCTTTTGTTCGGCCGCGTTCCACGCGCATACGAATTGTGGTTAGCGGTTTGTTTCGCTTCACGGTCCCCCGAAACGAGGAAGAGGGCCGAGAAACCGCTCGAAAATAATCGCTTGGCCCGCGGCGGAAGTCTCTGTACGCCTGGAATTCGAAGAGGAACCGGGGGTCCATCGTTTATGTGCCGCGGTATCACGGTGATTCGCGTGCTTTCTTTCTTTCTTTCTGCTTGCCGATGAACAACGTCCAGGATACATCCCGGCAGACGTGACGTCTGTTTCGAGGCGTTACAATCGGCATGACGAGCTGACACCTCTAATGAGGCCTTTTACGCGCTTAACGCCTGCTATAATCGTACGTCACCTACGGTACGAAAAAGTGAAAGTTAACGAGGATGTGTGATACAGTCGGCTCGCCATTATGCTGAAACCTGTAAATGTCAATCGTTAGATGAGACCGCGTCGTGCCACGGTATCATCGCGCGTTTGAAAAATTTATGTTTATTCTTTAGAACAGCTAAAGCGACACGAGCTTTGAGGTTACGAGAGAGGGACATTTTATGTCCGCATAATAGATGTTGATAAAAATGATATTCTTCTCAGCTTAATGGCTGAAGTGTTAGAATGTTTGAGGTTACCTCGGGAGGGGAGCATTTTATGTCCGCGTAAGAGAAATTGATAAAGATTGTATTCTTTTTTGCTTAATAGCCGAAGTGTTAAAATGTTTGGGATTTCAGAGAATCACGCCTTATGTTCGCTAATAGAAATTGATAAAAATGATGTTCTTTCTGGTCGGTGATAAAGAGTTAGGTGTTAGAGCAGAATGCCAAGTCCGTCATCGATATCGCTAACAAAACCCGGTGTCGCGTAAGTGTTGCGATGCGAGATAACACGCGATCATCGGCCAACTCGTGATATCAGCTGTGCATCCGCGCGGAAACCGGGGCGTCGATGCAGCGCGATAACGGGGGTCAAGGAGCGACATGAAAAACAGGCCGATGGGGCGAAGGGTTGTCACAGACAGGTAACGCTATTACGCGTATCTGTTTTACGCACGTGTCCGATCCGTTGGGGTTGCGTTCCTGGGAGTTCTATTCCGAGCCTTTGTCGAGGCCGTGATGCGCTACCGTCGGCGTAGGTGAAACCCACGGTAGAACCGTGGAAAAAGGTATCGTAAAGAGCCGCCTCGTATGCGAGTTACCCGGGGGAGCAAGTCGGCGTTGCGAGTAAGTATCGGTTGCACGTTAGGTACACAGGGGCTTCCCTAAGGCCTCTGCTCGGCTCACTGGGCTATTCTAAACCTCCGCATCCCCGGTTGCGTTTTTTCATGCCTTATGCCTTGTGGCTTATGCTTCCGTGCCTTATGCTATCCCGGCTAACCGCGGTCGGGAAACACTCGCTTCCCCTTTTGCGGCTGACGACGGTCCACCGGTCACGCGATGCATCGTCGCGCTTCAACCGGCAAACACCATTTTGTTCGTCCTTTATTGCCTCGTTGTCACGCCGCTCATCCGACGAACATATGCTGGACTGATTACCATAAAATTGTACCGCCTTTTGGTACTGTCGGTAGACACCGTAGATGTTCATTAACAGCTGATGATGACTTGCATCCCCTACATGGGCGATCATAGAGAACTTTGTAGATGAATGTTTACTATAGCGGTTGTTTGAATTCAAATGAATATTTATGAGTTCTAATGGCGAGCACTGCTGGTAATGCAAATGGTCAAAACTACTATTTTTCAGGATAGCGTTGGATCTCCATGTAGGTATGTTTTGTATTATTTTTCGGCAATGATCTCAATAGTAGTACGAGAAAATGTACTCAACATTGTATGTAGTCATACGATGGCCACACCACCCTATTGAAAAATTGAGGGATGAATTTAACAGAAAAGTGCGTGAAGAGTGTCCAATACCACAAAAGGACTTATGGTATGCTTGCAAGAAGCATAGACATGTCACAAGATATTTCACAAGAAATTAATAAAAATCAGTATTAGTCACAACTTTAGGGATACGAATAATTTTTATGCACTATTAATATACTCTCTGTTCCAAAAGATTGACTTTTATCTATTACTTCTCCATACGAGATTTTTTCGAATTTCATTCTTTCGATGACCACCATTCGGCACTTCAATGCTTCATTTCTGGATGGTACTGAACACACCGCGTCTCATCTTCAGTTATAATGGTTAACAAATCATGAATCAACTTGCCATTAATAGATGACGCTATTAAAATTGTTAACACATTCACTGCCACGCTAATGCTGTTGAAAATTTTATTAGATAGTATTTTTGTGATTAATAAATCCTACCAAATATGTTCAGAATATTTTGCTTTATTTATTATTCATAGGTCGAAGTAATTACCACTAGTGTTTTCAATTAGATAAATGAACAAATTCTTACTAAATAGATGATTGATTCACATGGAAGTTTAAGCGTCACCCATATTTGGATGACTAGAGTCATTCCGGTCATTTTTGGGACATAAGGTGCACATACTTCGTAATGATCTCGATAGTGCGTTAGCGTATGCCGACTTGTTTCCTCAGTTTCGAGAAGCAAGCAAAGTGTACTTCGAATTTCAGGAGCTCGTCTCGCTGTGAATGTCACGAGCTTCTAGGGTCCGGCGAGAGAAACAATTTATCCCGTCCAGGGTAATTGTACGGCGCGGCTTGGCAAAAGCGGCGACACCGTGACGCGCAAAGGGAATCGGACGTACGTAAAGTTAATGAAATGCAAACGAGCGCCGGAAGCGGCCGCTTATACATAGCGGGGGTTTGCGTAGAGCGCGTCTCGTTCCGGTAACAAGCGCAAAATAAACGCTCGTACAAATACGCGGCCTACCGCGAATAAAATAATTCTGGTGGCCCGGTGACGCGGCAAGAGGAGGTGGAGAAAGAGAAGCCGGAGAATCGCGAGAGAAAATTAATAGGCGGATATTTATTAAATCGAACCGACGCTCGCGACCGAGTGAATCGGTATTTGTCCATTGTCTGGCCAATTTAATTGCAAACATCAATATGTTTTATTTGTCGTCTAACCCTCCTCGTTCATCCCTCCCGTCGCTCTTCCATTTTCGTCCCGCGTCTCTGTCCTTCCGTGCTCGATCGTTCACGTTGCGGTCTCCTCGGTGATTTTTTTTTTTTTTTATTTCGATGTACACCCTTCGTCCCGCGCACATCGCTCGTGCACCACTCTTTTTCGGGGAGAGTATAACCGGTCGCTCGAAAATTTAACGCGCCTGTTTGGCCCGGTCAAACATTTGTCCACGCGTTTGTCGCCGTATTCTCGGCCAAGGGAGCGGCTGGGTTTTTGGTTCGCCGCTTGTTAAACTAATAAATCGCCATTGTCGTCTGTTATTATTTCAGCGATTTTCTTTATTTCGCGCTTCATTGCGCAGCTGATTATCCGATCTTCGATGAATTTTTTCGAGCGGGTGGATCGGTTCTTGTATCAAAAACGAGGTACGTTACATTGAGAATAATTTCTCTTGATTCTAATTTTTTACAGTTGTAGGAAACATCAGGAGTATGATTTTACAAAGTTGTAGGTTATGATCAGTTCTTGTATCGAAATCGAGGTGCGTTACGCTGGGAATAATTTCTCCTAATTATAATTTTTTATAATTGTATGAAACATCAGAAGTATAATTTTACAAAATTATAGGGTGCCCTCCTTTAAATATTTTCTTCAAACGGGGAAATGTTTCGAGCATGAAATTGTTTAGCTCGATAAGATGGTAGCTTTTGTAAGATACACGTCAAAATTCAAACCTTTATCTTCTGAAATTGATCAATTTTCAAATATTATTACAATTGAAATGCTTATCTACTATTCGTAAATCATAAACTCGCAAGCATTCAACATAGTTATCTCCAAGTTATATCAGCAATAAGAAAATGTTCACTCAAATTTTTCTCCCAGTTCACAAAATACATGCGGTATTAACACTGAATTATTCCTATAATCTCTAGACATAAAGTTGGAATCTGAATTTTAAAAATCATGAGCACCCGTTGCGAATCCGTAACAGTCCATACTGTTTCTTCGCGACTGTTTATTAAAGTTAAATATGTCAAGTGCAACGTTTTAACTGATTAAATGAACGAAGTAGTAAAGTATTCCGAGCGAGGTGGGGTTAACGTCGGTATAACGACGCTTATTTATCGTTTCAACGACGTCGACAACTCTCACCTTGTTAATAGTGCCGTCTGTAGTTTAATTAAATTTTCAAACGGCACCGTCTTTCGTCGTCATCGTGCACCAACCCCCCCGCCGCCCTCCTCGTCGTCCTACTTTTCGCGTGTCTTGTTCCAAAGATTTTCCCGGTTTCCATAAGATATGCCTCGCGTCAAGGGAACGATCCTTTGCAGCTTTTCATCCACGATAATTAATTACCCAAACTACTTCGCTAAGTACGTGTTCATCGTTAAGTAAATGCATTTCATTTGCAGCAGCTACAAGTTTTTTGTTCGAACGGGCTTATAACAAATATTGTCGAGCAATTCCCAAAGAACCGTTACCGGAAAGCAGCTCGTCGCAGATTGTTAACGGAATTTAGTATGACGCATAATATCTTGATGCTTTAATTAACGAACAAGAACGGCCCGTTTCTCTCTGACGGGATCACGATTGCCTGCATCTTTCAAAGATATTTTTCTTCCTTCGAATACTTTCTTCGCGGAATAAAGGAAACGGGGCCACCGTTTAATTAGACGTTTATCAACGTTACTCACTATTTAAATCGAGACAATTCGACGATGGACGGCAACGGTAAAAGTCTTCGGGAAGCGGAGAAGCTATTTTGATCGTCGCGTGACTACATGCAGTATCGGGCAGAAACTTCTTCCTGCACGATATCGATATTATGAAATATTTCGCCGCATATTGTACGGCGAATTTCCCACGAAACTGTTTTACAATTGTATTCGAGGGAACAACCGCGATATGGCGCAATCGTAACGAGTCAACTTCGACCCCTTCCTACGTGTTCTCTTACCAACAATGCAACAATCCAATCTTTGCTTCTATAACCGTGACTATCGTCTTTGTAACGCATCGGTTGTTCGGTTTATTTTCTTTCCAACTTCGTACAAAACTCACAGGAAAACGTTGCACAATCGTAATGCTACGAACCGTTGTATATCATTGGCGTAACGAACATTTTTATCTTACGTAGGACGATTTTAGAGCGCTCGTTTTATATTGCCGGGGTATTGCTCGACAACACGATGGTATTGCTTACATTTATTATGCCACTATTAGGTTTCAAATTTAAATCACTATTGACCATTGTAGATACAGAAGATGGACTTCACATTGAAAGTTGGAAATTGGTAAATACCAAATTTCTATATCCTTAAATTTACAGATGTACAAATTTTAGAATATCGAAAATTCAAATTTCTAAGTTCACAAAATACATGAAAATATAGAAATCTTCAAATTTTTAAATTCACTAATTTACTGATTATAAATTTACTAATCCACTATTTTATTAATTTAAAAATGTACAAATTTATGAGCTCAGAAATACAAAAATTTCAAACATAAAAATTTATAAACTTACAAATGTAACAAGAAATGTCAATTATCCGAACTAACAACTGAAAGAGTGCAAGAACTTCGAGTATTAAAACGTGCATATTTATACATCAGGGAAACTAAAGGAACATCAATTAAATGATTCACGAATGCAGTTAATTTTATCTGCGGCGAAACAAACGAGACGGCACCGAGACGGATAGCGGCGGAGAAATTTTTAATTCGACCAACGAGCCGTAAAAGTCGGGAAGGTTTGTGCCAATAATGGCGAGGCGATTCCTAAAATGGCCGAGACCATGATCTCTCTCGGTGGACGATTCCTTTACAAGACGAGACGATGCTTGCAACTCGCGAAAACTCGCAGCTGACGCGTTGTGGCACGCGTGCATTTTTCCACGTCGATCGGCACGCGATTACACGAGAAAACTTTAACCGGGAACGCCGAGACATTGACAGGTGGTTTGCCGGCTGATCTATCCGATTTCCTTGCGAAACTGATGTGTAATTTTCACGGTAATTTCCGACGATTACGGACACCTTTCACTCCGGTGAGGCACTTTTCTCCGCCTCCGCTGTAATTCTTCACGAACGCTTGAAATCGCTTCGAAGCATCGATCGATTCACCCTTTGACTTTGTTCTATCGATGTGTACAACATTTAATGTCAGAGACATTATATAATACTGTATACATTCTTTTAATAATGTTACATACATAACATTATATTGTTATACATTTATAAACATTATTGTATGACGTTAATGTCACATACATTATACAATATGTATTATACAATGTTTATAATATTGATATATTTGTATGTTTATACATTTTATAATTTTTTATCATTTGTATTATATATTATTATATAACATTATAATATAGTTGATAATTATACACTGTTGTATAATATTGTAGTGTAATTGGTGTTAGACACATAACAGACGAGCATGGTGAGACACTCTGTAGGAAAAATAACATCGTAAGAAAAAAAGATTCCAGCGTTCACTAATATTTTGTGGATAGATATTTTAATCTACAAGGTTAAGGAATTTGAAAATTTTGAAGT
This sequence comes from Coelioxys conoideus, assembly GCA_947623535.1. Taxonomy (NCBI): domain Eukaryota; kingdom Metazoa; phylum Arthropoda; class Insecta; order Hymenoptera; family Megachilidae; genus Coelioxys; species Coelioxys conoideus. The sequence continues at coordinate 7,887,998 of OX392459.1, read as the reverse complement.
GTAGGAATTCAGAAGTGAAGGATTTCTTGAAATTTCAAGCTCTCGAATTTGGAGTGCCTTGATATTTCGAAATTTGGGTGTTTAGGGATGAGGAAATTGTGACATGTCAGGATTTGAGAACTTGAGAATTAAAAGATTTGAAGATTGAACATTTCAACATTTGTGCATTTGGACAATCGAGCATTTAAGCATTTGAGTATTTGAACATGTGAACATTTGAACATTTGAACATTTGAACATTTGAGCATTTGAGCATTTGAGCATTTTAGAATTTGAGCATGCGAACATTAGCACAATTGAACATTTGAACGTTTGAACATTTGAACATGTGACAAAGTAGAAAATTGAGATTTTGTAAATTCACAAATGTACCAATTTAGGAGTTCAAATTACTATGGACAGTCTCTTTTTACGTATAGAAATGATTATAAAATAATAAGACCCACCAGTTACATAAGGAATATGCATCGAATCTGTTGATTTTACATTGGATCAAATTCAATTTTAAGAGGTATACCTGTCCATGGCCACACTGCGTACTTAGCACAACTATTTTACACTCCGTAAGAGAACCATAGTTGAACCACCTCGGTGTATCCAAGTTGAATCTCCTTAATCCACGGCACTATTCTACGCCACCTCAGTACATGTGTACCGAGACATGTGTCTGCATATAACACAACGCGTGCAACAGAACGATCGAGCCATCGTCTCACAAGTACAGGTTCATAAGAGAAACAATAGCCGACGTATAAACGGTAGCTGTAGATCCGTCGCGAGCCCCGGACGAGAATATACGGCGTACTCAGCAGTCGCCGCGTCGCGGAATAATATCCGCGGATTGCATATTTCACGTTTAACCAACGAAAATCCGGCTGCAGCAGAAGCAACAGGATATCCGAACGCGTTCGGGCCCGCTGCTAAAGCATAACATACGGCTCACTAACTCTTTAGCTTTCGCTTCGAACAAATCCCGCGGGCATAAACATCGAATTCCTTGGAGAGCGTGGCTCTTGGTACAGGTACACTTTGTATCGCAGTTTATTCGAAGGATTCGCGGATCCGCGACGCGGTTATCCCGGCTGCCTTCTTGTCCTGGTTCGCCATTTTTCGATTCGCAAATCCATCGAAGACCGGTAGCGATCGGCCGCGTAAGAACAGAGGCGAAGAGGAGGAAAAATTGGTCAGCGGGAACGGGAGGCGGAATAAGAAATTTCGGGTTAGCGAGCGATAACACCGCGGCATTCCGGCTCCTATTTCACATCATTTTCATAAATTAAGCCTCGTATCAGGGGGCCCAGGCGCGAGACGGCACGGCCGTAACTTCGGGCATTACAATAATAAAGAGCCGGGTTAGGCCCGTCAAGAGAGGCCGGGGCCAAGGGCAGCGGGGGCAAGGGAGACGGGCAAGTTCGGGCATTTCCATAATCCGACCGAGTGCTCCTCTCTCCTCCTACGACCAATGAAAACCTCCATTTTACGCGTGCGTTACCAACGCGATTCCGTCTCTGTTATTGCGGCTTAACGAGCCTGCAGCGTGGAATTTTACCGATCGCGAAAATCGGGACGCGAGGATGAATGTAAGCTTCTTTTCAGGTAGCTCGGGATCTTCGTTTTTATCGGCGAACAATTTTGCCACGGTGATTTGTGGGCATTGTTATTTGTTCAGGGTGTGCCAGAAACCATATCCTGATTTTGTAAGGACAGGTTAATGGAGATGTAAAATTGTAGTACCAAGTTATTTATTATCTAGCACAGCTCGTTCTTGGTACAATGTTCTTTCGGTTTTGGGAAATAGTTTCCTTGTTGTGCTATCTAGAATTTATTGGTACAACTGAAAGAATTAAATATGGCTGACAAAGTGGTTCGTGAGGTGCTATGGCCTACACGCACTAAAACCGTGATGATTTTAAAAGACCTTTTTTAGAATTGTATTACTTCTATGGGTCTGTTTTAGTTGGTAATTTTTTAACTCATTTTGTGTTTTGGTTCATTTTGAAAGAATTTGTGTATTGGTTCATTTTAAAGAATTTGCGTTTGTTTGAAATCAAAAGGCGATTTTCAACCCATCTTATATTTGTCATGGTTCGAATTTCTATAACATACTACTTGTTCAATGTATTTTGAGAGTACATAAATTAACTATAAATTGGTAATGTAGTAATCAGTACTAATCTACATGCTGTAAAAAACTATTTCACATGGAAGTAGGATATATCTGAATTTATACAAAATTTCGAAATTACGAAGTCCTAAATTTTGTTAATCTGAAATTCAAGAATTCCAAAGATTGGAAGTTGCAAAATTCTGAAATTTCAAAGACTCGACGTCTAAAATTTCAAAAACTCAAAAGATCCGATTTCCTAATATAAAATTCCATAAATGAATAAACGTGCAATAATGTTGAGGCCAGTAATAGCTCGAGGGCTCGAATCCACAAGAAACGAAAGAAGAAGAAGAAACTCTTTTGCATAACAAATAACCGATGCTCCCGAAATAATTCTAAAAATTATTCCATTATTGCTCGAGGTAAAAATTAAGTTAATTCCATCACTCGCCATTCCCATATTCGATCTCATCTCCCCACGACATATTTCTCGAAATTCTTGAACGCCTCCGTATTACAAGATGGTCGTTCGCCATCGTTTCGTACCCTAATCTCAGTATTTACGAACGGAGAAACGATACAAACTTGTGGAGAAAGCGCTACCATTCGTTCGGAGGACGATTCAGTTCCTCCCAAAACTAAAATTCATGGAGGTACGATCGTCATGGAATTCGGGGTTCCACGATGGCGCTTTTCTGTGTTCGGGTTATTTAGTTTTAACGGAACCACGACTGCATCTCGCCGGGCTCGCTTTAATCCTCCTCTTTACGCGCGATACATTATCGAGCCAGCACGCCCACGGAATTTTTCATCGTAAACACACCGTGTGCTCCTTCTCTAGGTAGAGAGAGAGAGACAGAGAGAGGATTCCCGTAGGAAGGTGTGATTTCTCGCCGTGCTCGAATACGTAATTCCTCCATTACGGAAACTTATCACCGGTCACGAGCAATTACCGTACAGCCGAGTGATAATTGAGCTCGTTATATGCCCTGATACACTACGGGCAACTATGCCCTCAGTTCACGCACAGACAACTGACTGGTACATATGACAACAGTAATAGAAGCATTAAAATTACTAATAAAATTTCTATTAATGTTTCTTACGTACGTTTAACATACATACTTTAACTTTGACATACATACTTTGCATACTTATTATACAGGGTGTCCCACAATTACACCGGTTACAATTATTTCCGGCTCGGACAGTAATTGTGGGACACCCTGTATATCGAAACTATCAAAGTAGTCCAGTTTCGTCTGTTTCTTATTTGAAGTTACAAGATTAAGAATTAATAGAGCCTTTGCACTCAAGCGGAGACTCTCACTGGCCATTTGATTAAATGCAACAATTTTTAATAAATAACTTCTAACTACATTTGTAGTATTATACATGTGGTGCTTGAACACGATGAAACAGACAATATTGGCAATCGATACAAAAAATAATAATTTCAAAAAATTAGTGAAATCTTTCAACTAGAAAGTTTTATAGTTGCTATTTGTTAACAGTAAAAATGATTTCAAGAGCAAAGGGGTCAGGTTTTCTTGAAATCCATGTTGACTTCCATCACGATTAATTTATTCGATCATTTATTTATTTAATTTTCAACTACATGCTCTATTTCAAAGCGAGTTTTAAACTGACGCTTAAATTGTACGTTGATAGGTATACTTAAAAAACTTTCATATTTTTGAAGATCCTCTTGTTACAAGAGTAAATATAAAGCTTGTATCAGGTTTTCTCCACATTCATAAATAGGTCAGATTTGTCGGCGATCAAATATTCTTGATATTTATTACTGTATATATTTTTGAAGATCCTCTTGTCACAAGGATAAATGTGAAGCTCGTATGATGTTTTCTCCACTTTCATAAATAGTTCGGATTTATCCGTCGATCAAATATTGTTTGTATTTATTAATATACACATATATGTATATATTTTGTCGGAATACTTCTCGACCTCTGAAATATTGATACGCTTGTACTTACAGAAATATTGCTTAACCCCCTGTCAAACTTCGACGAGTCTGACTCGTGACGCACTACCAGCTTGAACGTAATAAAATTTATTGAAATTAATACGTATTAGTTGATATACAATTATAATTTGCATAATCAAAGATCATTGAATATAAGAGTGCTTATGACGTTTTAACTTTCCTTGTTCGTATTTATATTGTAGCTGTAATAGTTACTTCTAATTGACGCACCAGAAATATAAATTGTATAGCAAGTGGTTAATAAATGCAGAAAAATCTACTCTCTGAATTCTTTACGGAACTCATCCACGCACACGAGCACACAACACAGACACTCTGTCGAGTGGGCACCTCGTACTCTATTTCCAACAAATATTGATTTATTAACCGAGAAAGGAACTCGTCGTGGCACGATTGTGCCGCAAAATTGGAGACACCGATAAAAGCGTTCGACGGAGCCGAACTGTTTGACACGCGTGCACGAATGTCGCTGTTTGTGCACGCGGCATTATGTGCGATCGACGCGAAACCGCGGCATCCGAGAAAACGGTAGAAGGCAAAGGAGGCTGCCGGTGTCTACGTGACGGCATCTAACTCGGCATTCGGTACACGGAGTTTAGAGGCTTCCCTTGTTCGCGGCTATGTATGTAAGTATGTATGTACTGGCAGCCGAGGATTTTGTGTAAGCGTTTCTCAAGTGACTTACGCCGACCTGGCTTGGCAATACGGCCGATCGCGAAACCGATCGATGTGTCGCGTTTACCTGCTTCAAAACTTCACCTATGCGCCAGAAATTGCGCCTTTCGATTTAACGAGCACGCCCGAGACGTTTTATCAACGTACCATGGCAATTGAATTGACAATTTGGACAGATGATCGCGCGACAGCGTTCGAGAGATAGGAGAATTGCTGTGAAGAGTTGTTAGATCAAATTATACTACAATGTATCGTTCCTGAGAAATCAATCACCGTTTTTGTATGTATGTGATTTTATATGTTTATCTTTTCTTTGATGGACATACAATAATGAATTTCAGAAGGAGAGGTATTGAATGCGTCGAATAATTCTTTTATTTCTTCCTTATTGAAAGTTGTATTGAAAATGACACCACGGACATAGGAATTAAAAATTAGACCATGTTTGTATAAATATACACAGTGTTAGTATCTCCTTCAAGAAGAGACACGGTATCTTTTTTGGGAATATTTCATTATAAATAGTATTTTATTTGTTATGTTTTATTATAAATAATTACAAGAATTCTTGCAAGGCTTTTCTACGATCGTCATACAATTACAAAATGAAATTGGAACGAATATACAATTATTTAACAAGTGATGGTGAAATGAGGTGGTTAACATTAAGCTTAAATAATTCTTCAAACTAAAATCAACCTTTGGAAAATAAAAATAAAGACGTTAATACCTCTATCTCTAAAGTGGTTAAGACTAAACTTGAACAATGAATCCTTAAGCAAGGATAATAAAATGAGGAGTTTAACATTGAATCAAGATCTTACTCTAGCGATCCGCCATTAACGAGTTACATCATCTGCCAATACAAGCATATTTCGATACTGCGTTAGGAACACAAATATATCAACTACCTGTCACAAACATTTCCTTCATCAATTTAACAATTTGTAACCAATATTCAAATATTTGATCAAACTATCCCATCAACTCCGTCATTTGTAGCTAATAAAAGTTTACACACGGCATGAATTATTATTGCAGATAAATAAAATACACGATTACCGTTAGCATGCTGTTTCATAAGATGTAATAACCTGCCACCGATCCATGAACAGCATTCATCGCCGTGTCAAGATCGGGTATGAAAGGCGTGTATTATGATTTGTCAGTCACGCTGTGTCACTTAATAGGCACTCGATGTGTAGTCTATCAGGGTTATCCTGCGTTCGAATTAAACGTTTCATTGACACGATTGGCCGAGAAAGGTAGTCTGTTTCGCGTGTCAAGTTAAGGACACGCATGATCAAAACTTATCAGATGTTTTCGAAGAGCGGACGACGTGTGACACGGTGAAACCGGTGAACGGCGGCCGAGATGAAAGGGTACCGGAAGGGGACGTTTCGATCGTGCGCGTTCTGACGTTCCGGAGTCGACGCACGTTCCGCGATCGATCGATCGTGCTTTCACTTTTGTCCATCCCGTACCGATGTCATCGACTCGACCATGTTACGTAGAAACCGGCTGACCATCGGATCTAGCTTCTTATTTTTATTCTCGGAAAAAGACCTTTGTTAACTTGGACTCGTACCGCAATCGCGTTTTTCGTTTAACTTTATCCGGTATCCATCGATCCTCTGGAATTACTAGCCTCGGTAGATACGCAGGTAAGATTTGCTGTCAATTTGGATACGTTCGTGAATTTTTTACGATTGATCGTTGGATCGATACGCTACGATTATTGGTTGGTTGTAAAATTATCAGAATTCGTGGGTATTGATCTTTAACTTTGTATAGAACAGTAGTTTGATATTAAATGTATGCATACAGTCATAATTTGAAATTGGAAATATAATAGGAGAGCAACAAAACTATATAGAAATAAATTAAATAAAGGATAAATTAATATACAGAATTTTTTGTCTCGATAAAAGTCAGCACTTGTCGAATCAACAGGTATCGAGTGAACGTGTCAACACATGTTATTTAAAAAAGCGAACTTTCGAATGGTTCAAATGATCCATTTGGTTGATTTAGTGTTAAACGAATATCGATTCTGACATTAAATTAATATGAATTTTAATCATGAATTTTGATATTATATTCATATTATATTAAACTGATAGGTGGCCACAAGTACTACAGTCGCACAAATTTAGGTGTCAAACTATCTTTACTTACATTTTAAGTATAAATTTATATATTCGAAATTATAACTAATTAAACTTCGTTTGATAAACACTATATTGATTACGAAATAAAATTTAATAAATTATAAAATACAAACTTTATTTTATTCATCGTCTCAATTATTATTTATACAGTTTGCACAAAACTCATCGCTTAGGATATACTAAGTTTAACTAACACACCATAAATTATAAAGTTCTAGTTCCAAAAAAAGAAACATTCTTTTAATAATTAATAGCATTAATAATAAATAGTGGCAGACTAAAAGGTAAAATTTTGAAAAGGTGGATTCTCAATCATGCTTATTCATTTGCGATAATCAACGTAAGAAAAATATTAATATCGAAGCTTTGTTTTATAACAAATTCTTTCGTAAATAAATCTTTCCTTTTGATATTAATTAAAATATTAATTAAAAACTGATCAACCAAATATGAACTCGTCATGCCCAGTTAACCTTTTACGCTCAAAAGACGACTCGCATTCGCCATTTGATTTAATCGAACAATTTTAAATAAATAACTTCTAATTCTATAGTATTATACACACGATGTTTGTAGTAAAACTGACAATTCGATTAATGATAAAAAAGAATAACAATTTCAAAAAAATTCATCAATCTCTTCAACTGGACAGTTTCACAGTTGCTATTTGCCGAGTAAAAGTTCTTTCGAGTGCAGAAAATTAAGGCGTTAAATGAGTGACCGACAAAAGCAACAAAATGCATGGTGGCAAAGAAAGGTAAGTATCGAGCAAAAGACAAGCCTAATCGAAGTAGAAAGTGGCATTCACATCCGTGCAACTTGCGCACCAGAGCGTCTGGTACGGATCTCAGGATATTTCTTCATTTCCACGAAGATCGAGTGCCTTTGTCCGTATTTGGTTTCTGGTTTGACACGAACCATTCTCCGTGATCAGTCTTCCTCCGGCAGAAACTTCGATTTAACGCGTTCGAATCGTTGGAAATCTGCTCGTTTGAAGCAGCTAATTGTAGCTTCGTGTTCCGTGACGGCCGAGAAGCATTGGAGACCGGCACCAACACAACGAGTCACCGGTCGTCCCGTTGCGAATCCTTCGAGAGTAAATCACGATTAATTCCTTCGTTAGGAACGATCGTGATCAAAGGGTATCGCACCGACCGTGGTTGTCGCGGAAGCGAAGCACACCGCTTGCATTAAAACGTTATAATTACCGTGGCTACGAGAACAATACTAGCGTTATTAAGCTTCCTCCGTATCCATAATGTGGCTCGACGAGCTCCACGTTAATCTCATGCTCGTTGGCTGCAGGAATGTCGTCTCAGATTCTGTGGGACGACAACGGTATTCGCTTTTTGTTCGCTGACTACGGATTTCTCCGTGCTTTTCTTGCACAACGATGTTTTGTGCCACGTTGTTGCATTTCAAATGCCGGATTTCGAGGCGCAATCTCACGTGATTTCGAGATATCAATGCACCGCGCGATAACGCTCATGCTACATCGGTTTCAAGATTTAGGTTTCGTGGGAATAAGTGGCTGGTAACAGAAACGTCTCGCAAATATTTACAGATATTTTTCATAACTACCTACAGAAATTTTTCATACATACTTACAGAATTTTTTCATATATGCTTACAGACATTTTTCATACATACTTACAGAATTTTTTTGTAAATACCGACAGAAATTTTTTGTAAATACCTACAGAAGTTTTTCATAGACACAGAAATTTTTCGTAAATATTGAGTTGTTCGTAACGTGACTTCGTTTTTGCCTAACTGGCTTGCTTGTGAAAAAATTCGATTGATACTACGCAGTAGTTTGTGATTGGTACCTTATCAAATATGAAAAGTGAAAAGCAGGATTTTAGGAATATTTTACTATTTTAAAAATACTCTACAAGCAAGAAAAAAAGTATCCGATAAAAATCGTCTCCCACTTTCATAAAAAAAAAAAACGAAATTGTTATCCGAAGAATCTAATACCTACAGAAATTTGTTGTAAATATCTCTGCAAATAAATCATCTAATTTTTAAGTCGAATAAATGAAGCAAATGAAACGACTAAATTATAGTTTCATGTTTTTGCTGCAAGTGATAATTGTTTTATATTACAAACGTTAATGAAGGACTTGTGTAGCCATTTTTGTAATTAATGTTTCACTTCATACGCAGGTACCATTTTCCGATTAAATTGATACGCAGTAACGTAATACTTTTGAGCTGAAGCGGCTTTTGAGTATGTTTTATCGATCAATTAGTACCTGCCTCAATTAACTTGTTTAATTTTACCTTAACGAATTACTGGGTTATATAAAATGTTATATTTGATCGATAATAATATCAACATAACATATGATTTTACTACTTGATGTTGGTTCATGTAACGTCTGTATGCTTTGCATAAATATTTGTCGGTGTGTTGTTTACGAAATGCACAGTGATTTATTACAATTTTCAATATAATAAATTAACATATTTCAATAATTCTATTGCAATATCGATAGAGAACAGATACGATCTTAAATTTGGATTTAACACGAAATTATCTTCTGATACAAATTATTTATGTGATCCAAAGATCGTCTATTTGAAATAGAATAAAAAGGTATAACTAAAAGTACGAATGCAAAATTATTAATATAAAATCGTCAGAAATACTTCACATAAAAAAAAAATTAGCATAGTATACCCAACTTTTACAATAATAAATACATTTATAATCTCAATAAATTGTCGAAATTGGAATTAATAATCCTGTCTAAAATAAACGAGGTGCCGTAACGGTATTCAAGGATATGAGTCCACAAAAAAGCAACAAGTTAGCAACGGAGAAAACAACCGAGAGATTTCTCGAATCAGCGTCAGAAAACAGCGTTGACCTAAGTTAATTGCCAGCTCGTCGCGTCTTTTCGAGGCGAAAGTCCCGGGATCTCGGGAACCGACGTGACTCCTCGCTATGAATCAGGATTAGCCTGTTCGTTAGACAGGACGATGATTTAAGGATCGCCAGGGTAACCGGCAACGGGACAAGAATAACCCGTCTCGCGCACGTACACGTGGATTTCGGTAGGCTGGTATCCCTGGCGGAATAAAACGGTGACAAGAAAGAAATTCGTAATGGCCCAACGAAGAGGGAAATATCAGCGGGTCCTTATCAAAACACGTGCCGCGTTTAGCGTTATTTATTGGTTATTCATCGCGCGAGAGATCTACGAGACCGTAGCTTTTACGCTCCGGGCGGAAGGACGCCTAACTCTTTCGGTTGTTCGATGATGCATGGTGTCCTACGAACGGTGAACACGGATTACGTAAGTCCGTGGGGATTAACCGAGCTTCGTGGTAATTTTATATTCGGCATCCTATCGAAATTTGATGACTTTGGGGAGCCGAGCGTCGGGGTAGTTTTGAAACTCAACAAGTTGTTCGCCTTCGTTTATATTGTAAAACAACGCTTGCGTTATATCCAGACGTGTATTTCCAAGTTTACGGCTTTATACATTTTTATATTTGTAAATCTGTATATATTTATAGACCACTAGTAATTCCCTAGAGAAATTGTTAAGACCTGATAAACCCGTGTCAGTAAGGCTTAGGAACTTATTTATCAATTCAATGATACATTCAATGATTTTCAAATGCATGTATACCTCAATATTACATACATTTCTAGGTTTATGATTTTTTATATTTTTACATTTTTATATCTGTAGATCGGTATATACTTGTAGACCACTACAATCTTTGTAATTCCCTAGAGAAATTCTAGGACCCAATAAACCTGTGTCAGTAAAGATTATGGACCTTATTTTGTCAATTTAATGATATATTTAATGATATTTAAATACAAGTATACCTAAATATCACATACATAAATTCTTAAAACCTTCTACATGCTTGAATGCTTTAATCCAATATTCCTAAGACGGTAAAGCCTGTATCAAGAAATCCCTATAATCCTGTAAGTCCGTAATAGTAAAGGAAAGACGCCTGTCGATAAGATTTTTTTTACGGCTGTTCCGCGTGTTACGCGTGAAATTTACAGCCACGTTCCGACGTTGTATCATAGCAAAGTATCGTGACGGCGTAAGAAGCCGGTGAACGTGCGACCAATATCCGGTTGGGGACAGCCAAGTAGTCTGGAAATTATTAATAAAGCAGCGAGACTGAATGGAGGAGCCGGTGATTTACGGGTTACGTTCAGCTAACGACAACGATATTCAAATAATTTGTTCGTTAATTAAAAAAGTTTATCACGGCGTCGAACAACACCTCCTTGCCCCGGTAGCTCGTGAAAAAGCTTGGCGGTATTTAGCCGCGCAAATGAACGGGCTCGGGGGTACGTTACGTGTATTCGGGCTTAATTGAACCCGCCCAGAGGGTTAGTTTGTACTCTCGAGTCCTCTCGCTCTTCCCTTCACCCTCCCTCGTTCCTCTTCCCTCTGTCTCCTTTTTTTTCGCGAGAGAATCGTTAAAAGTTAAGCGTTCTCATGGCCTACTCCCCTCGTCGCCGTCGTCGTCGTCGTCGTCGTGGCTGTTCGTTTGATCCTCCGACGTACATATATACCTCCCCGCGTAAATCGAGCTTAAGTTCATTAATTTCGCCGGCCTTTCGACCGTTTCGGGGCGAAATCGTCCCGGCGACGAAAGGATTAAAATTACCGACCGGGAGCATCCTCGATACCCGTGCTAAACGTGAAATTACAATTAACGATGAAGTGGCCCCGCTCGTTTTCTACTTCCTCTCCTTCCCCCTATCTTCCGTTTTGTTCACGGTTGCAATCAACTTGAGGACTGCAGTTTGCCACGATGTTGTTCCCGCCTCCCTGTCCGCCGTTCAGATCCTTCAGGAAGACGGAATTCGTCGCGAAGAAAGTCGAGGAGACGCCGCGAAAGCGAAAGCGACGAGAAACCCTCTCCCCCATTTGCAACCGTGATCACGAACGTGGCTTCTGCGCTCTTAATTAGCCCCCCGACCTATTCTTGCGCTCTCAATGCGTCCAGCTACTCAGGATGCCGTTTGAAAACGTTATTGAAGCCGTTTACCGGCATTGTTTCGACGAAATCAATTTATTGAAACGACGCGACGCCGCCCAGGCTGCCTCACCCTCGATTCATTCCGTTTCCGGTGTTACAGCCGTTGCGAAAAGTTGCTGCTTTGTTGCCGCCTGCTCGCTTTTTTCCTACCTTCGGGGTAGAATGGTTTACCAAAATCGAGAAAGCGACATTCAGTTTAAGGTTCCGAACAGACGGGCCATTTCTGCCGTTCGGATTTTTTGGTTCTTTTGTTATTTCATTGTGTTTGCAACGGCGGACGATTTATTCAGGTAGATCTGTTTTAATCATTGCATTATTTTTTCTCTGGTTTGTAGAAAGAGAAGTCTGAATTCTCAGTGACACTGTGAGGTTTTTGTAAAAAATTGTAAGTAGAAGTTTGTACGCGGTATTGTTACGAACATTTCGTAATAAAAATATAAATGAACGACTAAAAGTAGAACAAATATTTTCGATATTAGTAGTACGTAAGAGTTATCGTTTTATTTTTATTGTTACTAACCCACATATTGCGTCACATCAGTTTCAATGTCTCGTGTTTAAAAAGTAATAAAAAACTATCATAATAATAGCCTTTTTTAGGTAAACAACAGTGAATATTCAATAAAAATAAAAACGCTATAGAACCACTGATCATTAGTACTTTTACTAATGTTGAAAAATATAGACATTATCCTTTTTCTTGTCTATTATTTGCTCATAAAATTTTTTGTATAATTGCTATCAATTGAAAATAAGTAAAAAATAATTGCATGGCGAGGTTTGATTTGAATTTTGTAAAAATCATTACAAAACGTTCAGACATCAATACAGTATAACGTAACATCCATTTATAATTTACAGCTATCAATAAAGCAAATCGAAACTTCTATTTACAATGTACACATATCGACACAGTAAAAAAATATCTCTCTTTATACAACATTAATAAAAATTCCTCAACACTAATTTGCATTATTGAAATAATTCAAACGTGTAACAATAATCGTATCATTCGTTATCTAAGTTAACCTATATTTATACAACGAAGTAAAACACGCCACAAATTCTACTAAAACGTTATTTATACGACCGGTAAGAAATTCTGTATACTACAATAATAAAAACAGTGGTATTGTTTTTCCGTGGACCGTCCTCCCGTAATGTATTCGAAATAAATATTCGCAACGACGGAACGATTTCGCGAAATGTTTCCCATGTAAAGGAAAAATACACGGATCCTACAAAAGGAATTTCAAGCAATCTATTACAGCTTTCGCGGTACCTAAACTATAGCGAAATCTGAAATCGTGCCTTTCAATCGTAAAAGTCAGCGAGCGCTGAAAACTCGTAGGAACGATACAGCACCAAAGATTTTCATTTTGGATATTTATGTGGTCGGGACCGGGGCGAAACCATTTGCAGAATTTCAGCGGAAGACATTCCGCCAGTGCCAAGCGCAATTCTGTCGAGCAGCAAAGAATCCTCCACCTTTCTGCCGCTAATTCGCTTCCGTCCGCTGGAAACTTTTCCCCGAAGGAACCATTGTACGGGGATGCGCGAACTTTGAGCGTGGCCGGACGTTGCCGGTTCAAAACTAGCCCCTCCGTACTTTATCCGCTTCCGTCCGCGTTTCTGAACGAGCTCGCGGCACATAGAAAACGCTTCAAGACTTTGCGACCCTTTTTACGCGGCAACAGGATTTCCTCGCGTCGCGATCGTTGCTCGCGCCAAACTTTCGTGTCTCGTATAATTATAAGGGAAATCAAATGTTGACACTGTGAAAGTTGTCGAAAAGTTCACGAGTGGAGAGCTTTCCGTCAAAGCTGACTTTTCGTGCGCGAAAATTGCACCAATTTAAGTTGCAAATACGCGCACGATGAAATAAATTATGCTATATACTGATAACCGAATAATTTCCAAATTTCTAAATTTCCGAATTCTTGGACCTTTATATTCCAGAAACCATTTAAACTCCAGGAAGAGAAATACCCATAGCCCTACATTCTTGTGACCTTCAATCTCTAAACTTTAAATGGGCCCTCCAATGGTTCCTGGGCACTCAAATTCCTATATCCTCGAGTCCTTCGAATTCCAAATCCCAAAATCCCCAGACAATCCCCTGTATTCGAAAATTTCCAAGTTTCTGAATTCCTAGCTCCACAAATTTCAAAATTCCCCAAAACCAAAGGTTGTTGAAAACATATATCCCCAAATTTCTTGGAAACCGAATCCCTAGATTCCCAATTACATAGAACACCAAATCCCTAGATCCCAATACCTATACCCCAAAGTCTTACATCCCCAAACCTCAAAATTCTCCAAAATCAAAGATTGTTGAAAACATATCCCAATTTCCTAAGTCACTGAATACCTTGATCTTCGATTACCTAGATCACCAAATCCCTAGATATCCAATACCTACACCACAAATTCCTTCCCCAAATCTCTGTCTACACAAGCTGCTATTTCGCCTTATCCCTACATCCACAAATTCGTCGGTTCACAAATATCTGGATCTAAAGTCCCTAGATTTTCTTATCTTTCTTTGCGAAAATTGCACTCCCTCAAATTGCAAATACGACCACAATGAAATAAATTATACTATAGCTCATCGAGAAAATGATGTTACTTGATACACGCAGTTCGCGTGCAAACATGATAATACCGTTGCCATATTTCTTGCAACTTTTAATAGGAATCTATAGCGCGAGCTGCATAGACGCGAGAAGTTATGATTATTTGCCAAGTCGTTTTCAAAGTCTCATGAATATGGAGCAGTATCGATGTGAAAGTTGTCATGATAAGCAGGAAAGTTTAACGCGGACTGGAGCAGTGCGAGAGTGTCAGAATTATCGAAACGAGGAGTGGATTTCAAGATATGTTGATCACGATCATCTTGCTCCTAATCGAAATATTTCAAATTTTTTTGTCGACGTTCGAAATGTAGTTACTTGACAGGAGTTTAAATTACACGATAACGGTGCTGAAACTGAAATCGCAGTACACTTTAGGGTAAAATTAATTGAGCAAATTGCTAAGCAATATGAGTACGTGTCACCTTTTTTGGACGTGAAAGAAATGTCTTTTAAGATCATAAAGTTTGCAAGTAACGAAGTTACAAGATAATTAAGCGTACCAAGCTTCTAGAGTTCTGAGGACACATTCTTTTAGGAGTTGTAAGTCTCGAAATTAGAAGGTTTTATTTAAGAAAATTTCCGAAATTTGCAGTTACATAGTTTTAATGTTATGTAATTCCAAATTGTTAAGGACTTTCACATTTTCAAACTATTGTCTTTCCAGAGTTCTATAGTCCTAAATTCTCAAAGCTCCAAAATGCTACAACGCCAAAATCTAACCTCCTAAAAAATGCAAAATCTCCTAAGTTTACACACCCAACGCACCTAAATTCCCCAGAGTTATCTCCTGGAAAGTGCATAACGGGACCGAGAGCCTTGGCGTTGCGGCCACCGTGAACGCTCTAAAATGACCCAGTCGGTTGTCGCGGGTCGACCACCGTCAAAGGCAGCGTCGGTATCCCGTCAAGAGCGATCGCGTTCAAGGAAGTCGGCACAATACAGGAAGCAGAAAACTGGACTCGGTCGGCGCAGCTGCGCGAGCGCTCGCCGAGGTACGCCGTTGTGTACGCGACCGAGGTGCAAGAAAGAAGAGTATCAGAGGCGGGGAGAGTAGAGAAGCGAGGTAGAGGAACGAGGCCAAGAAGCGGACGAAGGAGTTTTAAGAGGCTGCGAACACGGGGATCCCGCAGCGAACGCGAGCTACCCGCGCATGGGTGGCGCGTATGCAGCATAAGCGTAATGGGGCAACTTGTCAGCTACCGCGGCTCGTCCGTCAGAGGACGGAAAGGTACACCGTGCACGTAGCCGAGGCAACATCGAAGCGTGGCGTAGAGTTGCCGGTTTCTCTCCGCTTTTCCTAGGCGTCGTCAGCTCGTGCTCCTCCGCTCGGCTCCGCTCGCGCGAAGATATAGGAGCCTGTACGAGGAATCGCCGCTTGATACGCCGGACACGTAGAACCACGACCAGATGAGCGGCCACGAAGAAACCGAGTCGAAAGAGGGACGCGTCGAACGCGGGAGGGGACTAACCGCGGTTATCCGAGGGGGCCCGACACGCTCGTCCCATCCTGGATTACGTTTCGCTCCCCATAAGCGCGAGCTCACGCATAAACAACCCACTACCGGTCTTAAACATGTCCCCGGAGCCCCGAGTCGTAACCGGCCCGGCGCGCACTACCGTGTTCACCGTCACGGACGGTCTTAACGAGCCGATCGAGCACTATGCCTCCATCTCGATTCGTTCGGCCCGCGGGATTTGCTTTGTTACCGTACGATCTCGCGTATTACCGGCCACGATACACTCCGATTCTGTCCGACACCGCTTTCGGCTTCGACCGTCTTTTTTACGGGAACATCTCTCTCGACGCGAACAACGCCACGTGTTAACCATGGAATTATCGATTCGTTGCCGAGCCGGAAGACGCGAGTATCGTGTCCGGTAGGGGAATTTCGGCGTTCTTGGCTGACTATTTTCGGGAGATGCTACTGTCAACCGGTTTGTGGGACGGGGAGCTGGTTGCATTCCGGAAACGTGGGTTGTGTAGTTCACATAATGAGAGCGTAGATTGCTGCTCAAAAATATGTGGACACTTAACCCTTTGCATTCGAAGATATCGTTATTGGCAGCATGTAGCAATTCTACAACTGTTGGGTTGGAAAGTTTAACGAGTTCTTTCGAAGTTATTGTATCTCTTCTACTAATTGCTAATATCTGATGTTTCGTTATATTTATACACCGCATGTAAACACTATAGATTTAGTTGAAAAATACATATACCACAGTGCCGTGTTAAACTAAATCGTGAATGCAAATCACTTTTCGAGAGAAAAGCGTTCATTCTTATAACTACCAAAAATAGTTATGACTTAATAACTTAGCTATAAATTACTTTATTATCTTTGTACATTTTTCTAAAAATTTAGTTCCCTTTTATATTATTTTTCATTTTCATTACTTCCAACAAATTCTTTTTGGATAGTATTGTCTTCTTAAGTATAGACAATAAAATAATGATTTAATGTCATCTAACTATTTCTGGAATTAATATTAATCAATTTTCATGATGTCTTTCTATGTTTCTGCTACTGTAATTATCTTATTTGTACAAATTGAGTTACGAATTAGCTGATTTCTATAATAAACAAGCTTTTTAATTAAAAATAAACACTGTAAAGAAAAAGAAATTCGCTTCTAAAAATTCATAAATAAATAAATAAATGAACAAGTAAGCAAATAAATAAATAAACGAGTAAGCAAATAAATAAATGAACGAGTAAGCAAATAAATGAATAAATGAACGGGTAAGCAAATAAATAAATGAACATGTAAGGAAATAAATAAAATAGTACAGAAATTTATAAATGAACAAGTAGAAATAAGTATGCACATGTAACACGTTGACAGTCACGGAGGTCGTACGTGACTGGCGCCGCAAATTCAGTTAAATTAATTATTTGCAAGAAAAGCAAACGAAAGAAACTTTCAAGGGCTCTTAACGTCCGGGCGATGACACACGCCAACAGATTATAAACTGAAATTGAAGGATTAAGTACCCTCGTCCCGTATTATAGCGTGTCCGACCACGTATGTCACTTTTCACTGTGATCAACGCGTGATCTTTTACGCAACAGTCGGAGACGTGAAAAGGAACGGATAATTGGATAGAAAAGGATCGAGCCATTATGGGGGGATCTCTATGTGGATGGAGTCAAAAAATCAATTTTGTTTTGTTTAAAAAGTTACTTTAAAACCTATAGAATACGAAACGCATTGGTATTTGGAGTAGAGTGCAAAGCTATTGTTATGAGAACTTATGTGACTTATGTGACATTCGAGTACAATCGAAAGTGAAAACCGTTCAAATAATAGCAGACTAGCCAGTAAGTCACAAAATCATTTATTTATCATTTAACACTAAATCTACCAGCGTATAATGCACGTTTACATTAAATTTAAAAACGAAGTTGAAAAATAAATAAATGAACGATAAAGTACAAATTGGTGCACATATTAATTCTTTATCCTGACAAAAATCAACATGATTTTAAAAAAAGTCGCCTCAATATACTAAGTAACTTAAATATACTGTGTCCCCTATTTAACACGTTGATTTCCACACGAAAGCAATCGAAAATTGCGTTAAGTAGTATTTCCATTTTTAACCAATTTTATTAATCCTTTGCGGTCCTTAATTTCTTTTGCCTACAGCGCCTTAATTAATTCTCAAAATAGATCAAGAATTGGGTTTGCAATAAAAATGTATTGCAATAATGCTGGGTACGTAACAAACATATTTTTAATTTATTATATGTGGCAAATAAATAAAAACATCTTCGACCAAGCAATTTATCTGAATTATTTCTACGATCGAAGAATATGGCGACGTCGAGCTACGCTCGGTACAGGACCGAAAAGGGTAAAATATTTTCACGATACCTTGTTATATTTATTTCCCTAGTTTCAAGCAAGTGATGGGAGTATTTTCACGTAGAAAAGTGAACAAATTTTGAATAACATAGCTGTGAAATCTCTGTAGAAATTCGAGTGTCACCCACATATTTGTGACATGGCAGTCAAAGTGTTAAATGATAAAAGATGCGAGGAAAGCCGTCATAGAAAGCCGTCCAAGGAGATCGTTTCTCGTTCCGAGTTATGTAAATCGTGGAAGTTCCAGGTGCGGCCACGTTGCAGCTGCAACGCGTGGAAGTTTAAGAAAAGAACGACGGCGAGACGGTAGGGCGAAACCTCCGTGAATTATGGAAATGAAAAGGACCGTGCGCGCGTTATTGGCTCGCGGTGCCGATCGTAATCGGGTAATTGTCGATCGGCAGTCGAAGGGAACAGACAGCGGAGAGGAGAGGAGAGGAGAGGAACAGCGAGAGAGAGAGTGGAAACGGAACGTTTCCTGGGTTGTCGGTCCCGATGCGACCAGATAATTTTAACGTTAAACAACCGGAACCGCGCCGGTTAGAACGCATAAATCACGACAGTGCACGAAACATCGTTCGGCCTCGCGGTACCGCCACATCGACGGCCATTTAATTCAATTACGATTTATAAGATTATGATCAATCGGGCGCCGGTTAATTAAGACCGTGTTTCGTACAACGGGGCCGCGGCTACACGCTGTTCGGCTTCGCGTTTTCTTGCGTTTCCCGCGGCATAAATTAACGTTTCGACCGGTGTCACGATAACGTCATCGCGTTCGAACGTTACACCGAATTATGTGACAGCCGGCTGCTAACGCGCGATTAATTGCCACCGCGATTCTGCGCGGCTAAGCAACCTGTCGCTGTGTCGGATCGAAAAAAACAACTCCCGTTATATTTGACGGCTACACGTCACACGTACTCTCGACGAGATTTATACACACGTCCCGTTGTAATTATTTCACGCGATCAAATTCCGCGATAAAATTAGGCGGCAAATTACCGCGATATTTTGCGAGTTAGCGAGTAGATCGAGGCATTGATTGTAGGACACGCGGATAGATGAAATCTGTTGGTCGTTTTTGTGTTCCCGATTTTGTCGGATACGTTATGTTTCTATATTCCTGATGTTTGTGGACGTTCAGCTTTTATGGTTATGTTCGAAAGCTTTCACTTTTTATCTCACAATTTATAGAGATATTTCTTCGTTTCTTTTCTCGATTTATGAACTTTGCCACTAGACTGCCAATGTTTATGCATTTGTTGTATGCAGGAGTATCATAAATACAAATAAATATGTAAGAGATGCACGATCTATAGAAATGAAAGTAGTTAGTCGTGAGGATTTAACGATTTTAGAGTTTCCAAAATCTTGGACCTTCAAATTTCAAAATCCCCCGAAATTCTGCGGTGACATATACCCATAATCTTAAATTCCTGAGACATTAAATCCCTATATTTGCAAATCCTATGATCTCCAAATTCCTAAATCTCCAAATCCCTTGATCTCCAAATTCCAAAATCCCCAAACCCTTCCATTAAAAAATCCAAATTTCCGTATTTCTAGGTCTTCAAATTACAAAATCCCCCAGGATGCCAGAGTATCAAATAATTTCCCTGCGACATATACTTAGTTTACCAAATTCCTAGGTCTTCAAATTTGTAGGTCTTCGAATCCCTAGATCTTCAAATTCCTAGCTCTTCAAATTGTCAGATCTTCGAGTTTCCGGATCCACAAATTTCTACGATCCACTAAATTCCTATGTCACCGAGTCCCTCGATTGCGATACGCGCACATCCCGAGAGGCAAGTTTGCTCTCGACTGTACGACGGTATCTCGTTAATAATCGAGCCGAAGGCGATCGAATATCGGGTAAGATGGTAGGGAGTTATTTGCTTTTCATAACGAGAGACCGCGATTACAGGATTATAGGTGATAACTGCGCGGCTCATTCTCGCTCCGGTTAACTCGATCAATCGATCGTCGGGAAAATCGACGGTTATTTAATTCGTTCGTTTTCTTCTTCGTCCTCTGTCGTCTCCGTTTCGCCGACGTAATCTATCGTCTGCGTTCGTCCTCCACCCTGGTGCCACGACCACAACCGAGACTTTACAACGGGCCACACCGACGTTAATTGACGTATCGTGTCGTAATGCGGTTACGCTATTATCTCTGCTCACCGTGGACCTGATATTGCATTAGCTAGTTGATCTTTCAACGTCGACGAGTTTCCTCTGCTATCCTCGACGATCGCCCGGGGATATAGCTCGACGAGATGAGAATGGATAAACGGCCCTCGGAAAATGTGACCACGCCGCGAACGATTAGATATTTAACTTTTGGGCGACCGTTTTTATTGAAAGGTAGGACCGTTTATATAAACTCAAGATAATAATCCATGTATGAGCAGTCATGTGTGGAGAGCAGAAACGAAAGAGGTTCTATACACGACATCTTACAAATTTATATTTTTTGGAGGATTGTGTTAAGTCCAAGTATTCAAATCCCCAAAAATCTCTGAAAATCAACAGCTGGAAAATCTCTACTCTCGATTACTTTATTTTTACTAGGAAAATCAAATTTGTTCCTGACTGTGCAGCATTATGATTTGTATGAATTGTAACAGAGGAATAATTACAATTACAATTGTTAGTTATTATTTATAATTTGAGAACGAAATATCATATCTTAAATCGGAAAACGAAATATCGTACGTTAAATCTTAGTAACGATTAAGAGGTATCTGAACGTTTCTTGTTACGAGCAGGAATTTCTCGATTTATCATTAAAGTGAAAAGCAAACACTCGGCAGTTCAATTACACCGCGTCTAATTACCCCTAACCAGTACGCGATGAAATTATTAAGCAGCAAAGAAATTGCGAAGAAACCAATCGATACAAAAATGTCGCTCTACCATGGATGTAAGTAAGCACGTTAAATTCCAGAGGAAAATTATCGTAATAACTGTCAATCGCTGAAGAAGCCGGTCAAACTGGTATCGGCTATATCTTGTCGATACGCTGCACCCAGTTTCTAAAACGTCTTCACTAAACCGAACGTGCTTTCAATCAATTCATAATCTCACCGGTTACGATCGTTCAATCATCGCTTCTATCGATATCGAAGAAAATTAAGGAAACTGTGTAACTGATAATCGTACATAGTACGTGCGTCGCGTCAGTTTCAATTAGTATTAAAGTGAAAACGTAGTACATAATCTATCACTGAAAAAGTTGTTCCGTGGTGGTCAGACAAGTGTCGTAAACATCGTGGCAAGGAAACGAGATTTATAAATCGTTGCCACTTATTTCGACCTAACAATAAGCCGGCTTTAGTGGTCGTCCCATTAAGGAACATCCCTCGTGTCGGACGCCATTGCGTTTATAGATGTATTGCTACCATGAAGACAGATTAACAGGCAACTTGTGGCTTCTCATATCTTATTAAAAAGCATTGTTAATTTGAGTGATAGCGTTTGGGTTCAAAGTGGGATTTAGTGTTTGTAGGTCTTTAAATTCACATATCTTTGGATTTCTCGATCTTCAGATTTCTCTATTGCAAATTTTTATATGTGTAGAACTCGATACATATGTGCAGATCATTATATGTCTAGATTTCTACATTTCTAGATATTTGTATG
This sequence comes from Coelioxys conoideus, assembly GCA_947623535.1. Taxonomy (NCBI): domain Eukaryota; kingdom Metazoa; phylum Arthropoda; class Insecta; order Hymenoptera; family Megachilidae; genus Coelioxys; species Coelioxys conoideus. Next base: position 7,865,859 of record OX392459.1, on the reverse strand, counting down.
TCCAGATCATTGTACACACCAATATTTCTAAATTTCTGTATTCCAAATTATTGTATCTCTAGATTACTAAACCCACAGATACCTATATAATCGTAGTTCTTTATATTCCTCTATCTCTATATCCCTAGATTTGTACTTCCTCAGATTTTTACCTCTGTTTACCTGCATATCCCACAGTCTTTTATATCTTCAAATTTCTATATCCCCAAATCCCTATATCCTCAAATCCCTTTATTTCCAAATTCCTATATTCCCAAATCTCTATATCCATAAATCCTTATATCCCCAAATACCTATACGTCTAAATCCTCAAATTACCACTTACTCATAACGCGAAACATAATAAATTTTTTAATCAGAACAAGCGTCCATCAGTTTTTTCTTTGAACGCGTTTAATTAAACCGTGGCTCGACAGATATCCCGAGGGTTCAGAAGGCACTTCGAACACTTCCAATCCACGTCTGCCATCGCATAGCTACGTACTTCCTGCTTCCAGCGTAGCATTCTTTCATTCTAATAAATTGCTATTCGCGAAGGGAAGCCTAGGGCGCACCGCGGCAATGGTGTAACACGCGGTGAAACAGCTGATCCTACAACGTCCCACCGAAAACTATGTTTCTCTTCGACTTCCACGGGTTTAGCTCGATTCCTCTGACAACCTAGGTGATTCCTATTTCCTCCCCTTAGTTGGAATCTTTGCTACGCGAACGCGGAACTGTCAGGTTCGCGAAAGCAGCGAGCTTACGCGAAAATAAACTGTCATGCGAGACGTTCAGGGCGTGGAGAAGATGGCGGATCAAATTAAACGGAAGCTCGATCGGTGCGCTTCGAGTACTGATTGCTTTCGAAGATCTCGAAGCTCCTAGCAACTTCCACGGACTGGAGAATGAAGTTTAATCGCGGGAACATCAGGGTCTGTTTGTACCTTGCGGTGGTTGGAGAGACACGTGGGAAATGGAAACACCTCGAAGATGATTATGTTGGTTAACAATTGTGAGTTGCATCGAATATTTATCGACCATTTCGTAATTCACTTTGTGAGACAGCGGTGGACGCTGCCGAGTGATCTTGTCACGTAAATCCTGGATCGCCTAATGAAAACATGGCGTGCGGACAACATCACCTGATCATTATAGCCGTTTCGCAAAAATAACACTAAAAAGAGGCAACATAAATCAATGCGCATATTAATTCTTTATCTCGATGAGAATCAGCATAGATTTCAAGAAAATCATCTCAACAAAGTCGTTTAAAATAGGAAACATGTAAAACAGTCATTTGACCGCTTTGGTAGTTTTATTGTTAAGTATGCCCAGGATAAAATCTGTTACAGTCACAAACTGCTCTTTCGTACGTTCCGTTACACGAGGGATTCATTTTGCAATGACGATGAGCCGATCATTATAGCCGCTTCCCAAAAATAAATATAAACAGTTGAACTTCTGCATACGTTCATACTTCAATGGCACTCTGTCACGTTTAATATTTGGACGTGGTCAAATTTGATCCCGTGTTCCCTTTGATACCGAGTTGTATAGAAACGCGGCTTGAAACCCGCGCGGTAGCCAGTGAAGCGCGAGCGTGTCAGCGGATAACGAACACGAAGGACGCGGGAATCCGCTCGAGCGTAATTAGCGGACCGGTGTGTCGGCTCGAAACGACGGGCTTCAATTAGCGCTTTCCTTCCCCTTAAAATATCCGGCGTAATCGTGAATCATTCACGAAAGTTTCGTCCGCGATACTGTCTCGAAAGTTTCCGGACAGGCCCGTCTGACGGCCGATGTTACACGTCGCGTCGGTTCCCCGCATCGTAAACACCCAGGCTCTCCTAGTCAAAGTAACGGACGCGTGTTTACCTGAACATTATCATCCCACGGGCTACGGTTGCCCCGGGGCTACCTGCAACTTTACCCACGACGTCGAGGTGTCCCCTGACGCGTGGCGGAATTAAATTTTAACGCGACCGCGTCACGACCATCTGCCGGAACTTTGCGGAAACGTTGCCCCGGCAATTCCAACGTGGCGGAAAGTTTGAACGAAACGGAATCCGCGGATCTAACGAAATTCGCGGAAAATGGTCCCCTTAGACACGAAGATAATGATGCTATTATTCGATTGAACTCTACATATATATTTAAGGGGGGACCTCCATGTAGAACGCCGAAATTAATTTTTTTGAAATTCGGATTTGATATTTTATATTACAAAATTTCGTTGCTGCCCTTTTGTCAAAATATCTGACACATTTTATTGAGCTACTGAATTGTTGTATATGTTAGGTGATGATATAGTATTTATTTATTTTTCTACTTCACTTTCAATTTTAGAGCAAGTATGCATTAAATACTTCTAGCTTTAATGAACGTATATATATATATATACAATAATTAATAAGACCTGCGCTTAGTATTTCGAAACGTGCAAAGTTTGAACAACATTTACTATGGAATTAATATTGTTTTAGTTATGTTACTGGCACTGCCAAGCAGTGATATACAGATTCTGAAGTCCTCGGGACTTCGCGTTCATGAAACATTAACACCACTTTAATTATAACTTAAAGCGTTTAGTTAACAGTATAAGTTAAGCATTCTGTTCTTGAAGCGTTGTGTTATACTCGCGTCATACAAGCGACATTGCCTGCAACGTTTAGCTGTTATATCCAGAGGGTGCTACATAACCAAACAAAATGGAAGAAACATACGTTCATCATATTCAAGTCACATGATATTTCCTAGAAAGACACTCATAAAATCTGCATCGCAATATACCTCCATTCAACAAAAGCAACAAATGAAAACTTACAATAAATAATAGTATATTTTCACAAATTCATAAAATAAACTCTATGTACAACATATTGGAAATATATGTAATTATGTATATGGAATTATCATATATGAATTAAAACATATGTAAAAGTGTAGTTAAAAACATACGTAAAAAAAGGCTATTAAAAAACTACTTAAAGGAACAATTAAAAACATCTTATGCATTATCATATTATCTGTTTGGAACAAAAAGTAAAATCATTCAAAAAGTAAACATACTGTGGATGTATAGTGAACATATGTAGTGAATCAATACTCTAGAAAGATGAAGGTAAAATTTATCGGTTAGTCATCGAGTTCTACCCGAACGTCGAAAATTTAGGTATTAACCTTCGATACTAACGAATAAACTTCCGGTTAGGGCGAGAAGCATCGCAGCGAACGATCGATAATTTAGTCGCGGTAACGCGAAAATTCGCCGCGATAGCGAGCGTTATTAGACGCGTAACAAGTTTCGGACCAGCTAGGCTTCGTGAAATCCGATAGTCCCGTGAAAACTTTCGTTAAAACGGTCGCGTACCGTGGGTTCATTGTTCGTCGCCGTCGTTGTATTAATTACGAGCAACTCCGCGATGTCTCGTTCAAGTTCGAAGGCTGACCGAGCGTGGAAATTACGATACACCGGAGACGTCGTCGGCGTCGTTCTATGCCCGCCCCGGCAACGTCTGTCGGCTCGTATTGAATTTCAATTATTTATCGGGAACTCGCGCTAATTGCAGCAGCAAGCAGGGGTTTCCGCAAGAAGCAGGCCGCCTCGTCTTTCACGATGCAGAGGCAGAGGGACGCCGCAGGTAGACGTACGTTGCACGCATCTCCTCCCTGAAGAGGCAAGAACTAACGCGTCACGACAGACGAGGGTCCTTGGAAGTCGACACCGGGCTACCTTGAGACGCGAAAACCAGGATCACCGAGGATGGCGGCGTCGTGCGTGAATACTTACGCGCGATCTGTACAGGGTGCTCCGTAAATCGCGCTACGAGGTGATTTCGCGTGAAAAATGAGCCAGGACCATCTACGAAAATTTCATTTTTATGTTTATAACACCAATTGAAGTTACCAATATCGTACTGGTATCTTAAATCGTACTGTTGCGGCGCATTCATAAAATCATAAAACCATTGGACTTATTTTTAACTTTACAAAATTCATAAATAATCGACAAATACCCTTTGCAGCTCTTTACTACGTGCAATATTTATCCTTAAACTTTTTTTAATTTAGCATGATTTTCGACAACCAACGGTTCACTTTATGAGTGTCGAACCGTTAGGTGACAAACGATTTCGTATTTTTTACCTCGGGACAAGCATTTGTTTCTTGACAACTTTTCTAAAATTATTATACCTTTATTATACTTATATTATAACCGCATTATTCGCAATCATATTAAATCAAAACACCGATACGCAACTTCTTGGGTGTACCAGCGTATAATCAAGTAATTAATAAACGATTACACTCGATTTGCTCGAAAACTATGACACGACAAGTTGCACGAAAGCGAAACGAAGAAAAACGGTAGTATTTATATCGCATTTGCAATTATAATATTGTGACTAATACTGTCGGATAAATTTCTGCAACACGTCTCTGCGTGTCCGCAACAAATTCCATGCAACTCACGTACAAGACACTCCGTTTAGCAAAACTTTCGTGAAATCTCTATTCGACTATTGATACGGGGCAAAAAATATCGAACAACAGTCTTACACGTCAGACATTCATACCGATCGATCGGTTCGATCAAGTATTCCCAGCGCGGTCGCAAAAGAGAGACCAAAAAATACCTGAAGTGTATCCTCGAATTATACCGACGTGACATTTCCAGCCAACATTCTGCTGCATTTCTTTTCTTTTTATTTCGATCACGGTACACCTCTAAATTATAATTCGAACAGATTACACCTCACGAAGAATTCGGTTGCACACGGTATACCAAACACGATCCCCGATACGTGCGCGGATAAAAGATTGAAGATGCCTCGACAGGATTGGCGGATCACCGAGGGCACGTGGGTGGAAACGTCATCTTCGAGGCGAAAGGTATGTATCGGCAGCTGGCAGCAACGTGGCTCACCAAGTGGCGTGAAAACCGGATTATCCGTACCGCGGGGGCAACACACAAGCGGGCCGGATTACACGCGTACCTTTTGCCCCGCATTTTTCGTGTCCGTCATAATCTAAATCGGCGTGGAACGCATATGGACTTAATATGTTACGCGCAATGAAGCGATACTCGCTAACCATCTGATCATCCTTTGGTGGAATTAACCCGGAGCGGACATTTCGTCGAACTCAATTAGTCTAGGGTATATGCTCAACGGCAAATCTGTAGAACGAATTGGACAATTAACACATTTTGGGCGGGTAACCAAACGGACCGAACTGATATAGTAAAGTTGTTGAATCTAAACGAAATGTACGAGCTAATTCTTTTAGTTTCGTATGCAAATCGTTAGAGTAAAAGTATCTTGCCTCGCTTTTAAAGTAGGTACATGCAAATAGCTAAAAATACCCGGTCTCCTAATGGACAGCAGTTCTCGAGACAGGTATTTTTACCCGCCCTGCTTATAATGTGTTAAGATGATTCAAAGGAGAAATTGAAAGTCAAGGTGAAAATAGACCATTCGTTGATTTTCGAGGACTCTTTTAAAATCTGACGACATGCAGCAAGAATTCGGAGACATAGCAATTTGGGGACTTTAGGATTTGAGGATTTGTGGACGTAGAAGTTTGTGTACCTAGGGATCTACAGAATATGAGGACTTTGATGTTGGGAAATTGTTGAATTTGGGTAAATTTCTACATCTTCCTACATATTTGGGAACTTAGGAATTTCTTTCTAAAGATCTAGGGATTTGAGGGAAATTAAATTTGAAACCATAAGTACATGAGCACTTTGGGATTGGTGGACCTAGAGACTTTTGGGATGAGACCTAATAGAAATTTCAGAACGTCAAAGTTTGTGGCTCTCAGTGTAAAGGCTTAGTATTTAATTTGAAAAATTAAGAATTTGGAAGTTTTGGAATTTGGAGTTCATAAAAATTAAGGACCTAGGAATTTTATATCTAGGAACATGGCATCTTAAGAACTGGGGATCATATGAATTTGGAAATTCATCGATTTAAATATTTACAGATATAAGAATACAGATCAGACAATTTGCCTATCTCAGAATTTGAGGACTCTTGATTTTAAGAACCTGTGGATACAGAAATCTAGGGATTTAACTGTCCAAGAATTTGAAGATGCTTGATTTTGAAGTCCTATGAATACAAAAATCTGGAAATGTAACTATCTAAGTATTTCAGAACTCCTGAATATGAAGACCTACAAATACAAAAATCTTGAAATTTAACTGTCTAAGAATTTAAGAGCTCGCGATATTGAAGACCTACGAATACAGATATCTAGGGATGTAACTGTCTAACAATTTTTTAATCCAATTGGGTATCTAGATTGTGTAATTTGAATCCAGGAACAAGTTCAGTTTCATTTCATTTTTAAAAATTTCGCTATCATCGACACCAGGTAACATCTGTTCAATTCGCATCATTATCCTGTTATCTTGTGCCATACAAGCGGCCTTACAGCTTGCACCGCTTCTTTCAAGAACAGTCACGTGCAGATTCCATCTGTTCGCGCGTGTCAATATTTTAAAACTCGGCTCACAGCGGCGCGGCTTTTATTTACTCATTTGCATACGTACACGTAGGTTCCGAGGAAGAGCGTCGATGAATGAAGACGCGGCTCGTGCCTGATGAATCGACCTCGCTATTCTCGTAATCCTCTCTCGCTCGCGCGCACGTGATGACTTTATTATTGCCGATATCGCGATAGAAAGACGCGACCCAGCGATTCCACTCGGAATCGCCATGCTTTGTTGACTATTACCGTTAGGATCGAATCGCGCGGGTTGCACCGGGGTCAGCAGATGCGATCGTGGATGCCCGCTCGAAGATTTCGATACACGCTGGAATTGAAATTAGCTGCGACTTCTCCATCGAATCGAACGCCGGTCTTCCTTGGAGAATCGACTGAGATTAGGTATCGGATCGACGATCTCGTTGCGTATGCTATGGTGCTACATGGACGTACCTATTACCTGACCCAGCCTTTGCATCGAAATTTATCGACGAATACAAACGCATATACAATTTTTAAATTATATACGAGCATTTTTATATATTGTTCATATTTTATAATAGTTGCATGTTGGTCCAAATGTTTGAGGGAATGGGTATTACACTTTTTTACTGATGATTTTGATGGAAGTTGTTATCCAAAGTCTAGGATCTAGAAAGATTTTGGTCTGCAAATTTTTTTCTAGCCCTAGTTAGTCTAACCCAAGTATCTATTTTAACTCCCAGATTTTCAGATCTTCAGATCACTAGATCCTTAGACTCTCGCATCCTCAAATCTCCAGATCTTATGTGTATCTTCAGACCCTCAGATCTCTAGGTGCCTAGATCGTCAATTCGAAAATACGTAAAAGTGGATAAAAGGTCTTCTACCTTGATTGCGATATTGTTTCTAAGAAGGTCCAATTTATTCTTGACTGTAAACAAGTCCATAAGTTCATAAGTCTTGACTGTACCTGAGTCCACAAGTTCCATAAGTCTTTACTGTATCTGAGTCCACAAGTTCACAAGTCTCTACCGTCCAAGAAAATCAGCCTCTGCGTAATTTCTCAAAAGAGATAATTTCGTAGCCTCGATCGAAATGTGTCAAAGGCACACGCTGCGCGTCGAAGCCATCTCGTAGGTTCAGAAGCTATACCCGAGCGGTTGTTCGACTCCGAACGATAGACTCCATGCAAGCCATAAGGTTGATGCACGGTGTGGCACATTTACCCCATAATCTATGAACGCGTTCCCGCGATGCCGTAATAATTGTCCTCGCAAGGCGGGTCCGTCAGTCGGTCGAGGAAGAAAGTCTTTGTTGCGGCGAGCCATCTAACCGAAGCCAGGCATCGCAGCGAGAGTAAGGCTTGCACGACGGACGCGTTGCATTCTAGCAATGGCATGCTGCCGGGGTTAATTGTATTGGCTCCCTCGACCTCATTCTCATTCAATCGTGATCATTACCCGCCGAGAGCATCCTCCTACGTATCACTCACACGTTTCACCGGGCTATTCTACGTGGAGGACGGGTGGAGCGAGTGTGTGGGAAGGTTTCCTTAGCCTCGTACGGAGAAGCGGGTGAACGCGTCAATGTACACTCGGGTGTAGCGTTTATCCTTCTTTTCGATAAGTTGCTTTCGTGCCAAAATTAAATTCTAAATTGTTCCTTCGATTCACCGATTTTCACGATCCTTAGTTCCTGTGTATGAAATTTCGATTCTATCGTGCTTCTGAGGCTCTAAATTTGCAAACTTACAAGTTCTAGTCTTAGGTCCTCACATTTTTAACCTAAATATAGGTTACGTTCGCGAATGCTTATATTGTCAAATACTAACGTTCTTAAATTTCAATATCGCCAAAATCCAACATCTGCAAATTCCAACGCTTCTAAATTTTTATATTCCCACATGTGAGTGTATTACTAATTTAGCATGTCCCTAAATTGCAATATTCCTACCTTGCTATATCCTTGGGTTATCATATTCCACATATTGCCATATCTTAAGATTACATTATCTCTGGTTTCCAGACATATCCACATTCTCAAGTTTCCATACCCACTGGATACCTACATACTCACATTCGCAAGTTTCCATATCTATATCCCCATATCACAAGGTTCCAATATGTTTAGGTTCCAATATCCCTAGGTTCCATCTCCAAACTTCCAATATCCTCATGTCCTTATGCCTTTAAGTTTCTGAATGGACTATCACATCCTTGGATTCGCACATTTCTGGACCTCCATACCCTAAGATTCCCATATCCCTCAATCCTTATATCCTACCATTTCCAAAGACCAAATACCTTAATTGTCAATATCCCAAATATTCGATCCCCAAGATCCCCAAATTATTCGACAATGCCCAACTTCCCAAGTCCCCAGATTCCAATATACTCAAATACCAATGTCCCAAAATTCTGAACGAGTTATAAAATTCATAAATCGAATCGATTGCTAAAAATCAACGAGTGGGAGGACTCTTCATTGTTGGTCGAAAGGCATATTTGCTGTTGACTGTACCGTACGCCTTGGCTATCGCGGTCACGCGTGTCCACATGCTGGTGTGTGTCGGTGCGCGTCCTCCTTCGTCTGTAGCTCGTTCTGTCCACGCCGGATTAACTAACGAACGTACGAATGTGCATGCACGTTCCGCCTCTATCGATACAAATTAATAGCATCCCCTTCGGCGAGCGAGCAACAGCCGCACGTGGAATCAGCTCGGAGCGGGACGATCAGGCGCCGGACGAGTCATCGCCGGCAGGCTGCAACATGGAAAGCGGAGGACTCGCTGTTGATCGACCTGTGGGCGGATGATGAAGTTATCTAGCCGTGTCTACGTTCAAGACTCGCAACCGGGTCTTCTTGAAGAGACGAGGAAATTGGCGAGTCATCGGGGATGAAGATTGATGGATGAAATTGCACCACGCCGCTATGGAATTTTGCGCAGTCGCGTTTAACGAGGAGACTTTATCGGATTAGAGCGCGGTATATCTCGCGAAAAAGATGAATTCGGTGTAAATCCGATAACTTGAATTTATCAACATGATGAATTTGTATAAATTCAGCTACTTCGAAAGAGACAATGAACAGAGTGTGGCAGTATAGGGTGTACACGTATGTTGAAATTGATATATGCATAAGTTCAGAGTAGAATACGTATAAGTTGGGACTAGTGTACACATACGTTGATACATTTCTCATAAACGTATATATATTTTATGAGAGTACCTTATATTTGCATTTTACACACAAGGTTTGCAAAATCGCAAACAAAATTCCGAATAATTTTATCGAACATGATATCAGACTACGTTATAAGATCATGTTACCTTTTACCATAAGATACATTGTTCGCAACATATTGTCAGTAATGAAGGATAATATATGAGTACAAAAACGAATTTATGACGCACTATCGCTGAATGAATGCGTCTATTTGCTAGGTTATGTGCGCATATCGATTGGTTTGTAAATTGGATGCATAGGATTGTTAGCACAAAACCGGGTTGTTAAATAAGTCAATGCTCGACATTGTTATCTAGTGCAAACCTGGTCCCATTCAACAACTCTGTGCAACACAATGTTCGAACCGTACAGTGTAGCAAACATAACCTATCAGATCCACGTTCACATTAATTCAAAGAAGCATTGTATTTACATCTAGACAAACATGTCGTAAATTGCGGTAGAGTATGTTGAAAATCGAGGGTAAATATATTGAAGATCCAAAGTAAATATACTGAAGAGCGAGAGTAAATATATCGAAGATCGAGGGTAAATATATTGAAGATCCAGGGTAAATATAATGAAAATCGAGGGTAAATATATTCAAGATCGAAGGTGAATATATAGAAGATCGAGGGTAAGTATAATGAAAATCAAGGGCAAATATATTGAAAATCGAGGGTACATATAATGAAAATTGAAAGTAAATATATTCAAGATCGAACGTAAATATATTGAAGATCGAGGGTACATATATTGAAAACCGAGGGTAAATATATTCAAGATCGAAGGTGAATATATAGAAGATCGAGGGTAAATATAATGAAAATCGAGGGTAAATATGTAGATATTCGTTAAATAAAAAAAATCATGACAAAATTTATAGTACTGTAAGAATTACGGTTGAGAATCGAGATCGTTTCGTGATAGGATGCGATATATGGCAAGCGATTGGGCCGTGCAATATACGGCAACAAATCACTAATCAGTTCGCACTTGAAGAGGTCATAAATCGGTTAGTCTTATCGAAGCTACCATGGGAGTCGGATTGGACCTGTCAACACTTACTGGTACGAGTTAAGGATACCGTTTACGGATTATGTGTTCATTATAGTGTTACCTAGTGTACTAGTGCAAGTGTTTAGTGCGTTTTATATAATATTTGTGCATAAATACGGGAGTGTAAAAACAACTTTACGGTGCGGTTCCTAAAGTGACAAAGTGTTAACCAGTGTGTTCCTAACTGTTATTGTGCGTGCATATACGGATACATTAGTGCGTTTTATATAATATTTGTGCATAAATACTGGAGTGTAAAAACAACTTTACGGTGCGGTTCCTAAAGTGACAAAGTGTTAACCAGTGTGTTCCTAACTGTTATTGTGCGTGCATATACGGATACATTAGTGCGTTTTATATAATATTTGTGCATAAATACGGGAGTGTAAAAACAACTTTACGGTGCGGTTCCTAAAGTGACATAGTGTTAACCAGTGTGGTCTCATATGTAATTGTACATGCATATACGGATACATTAGTGCAAGTGTTCAGTGTACTCTACAGTGTGATTACATAAGTGTTTTAACATAACTGTGCAAGTGTTAAGTGTACTTTACGATGCGATTATCTAACTGCTTTGACATAATTGTGCAAGTGTTCAGTGTACTTTACGGTGCGATTACTTAAATGCTTCGACATAATTGTGCAAGTGTTCAGTGTACTCTATAATGTGATTATTTAAGTGCTTTGACATAATTATTCAAGTATTCAGTGAACTTTACGGTGCGATTACTTAAGTGCTTTGACATAATTGTGCAAGTGTTCAGTGTACTCAATAATGTGATTACCTAAGTGCTTTGTCATAATTGTGCAAGTGTTCAGTGTACTCTATAATGTGATTATTTAAGTGCTTTGACATAATTATTCAAGTATTCAGTGAACTTTACGGTGCCATTACCTAAGTGCTTTGACATAATTGTGCAAGTGTTCAGTGTACTCAATAATGTGATTACCTAAGTGCTTTGTCATAATTGTGCAAGTGTTCAGTGTACGTTACGGTGCGATTACTTAAATGCTTCGACATAATTGTGCAAGTGTTCAGTGTACTCTAAATGTGGTTATCTAAGTGCTTTGTCATAATTGTGCAAGTGTTCAGTGTACTTTACGGCGCGATTACCTAAATGTTTCGACACAATTGTGCAAGTGCTTTGGTGTAACGTACTTTGCGCTTACCTGTGTGTTTTGACATTCAAATAATCTTGCATGCATGTTACATCCGTTAAATTGAGTGTTTACACATTTAAAGAAGCCCGTTTAATGCATGCTTGAACAAATTAATTTTAATGTGCCCAAACAAATGCATGTTTCTCGATATTCAAATGATGAACTGTTTATTAATCATTGTGTTCCTTTTGTGCTTACAGACGGTCGCTTCGTCATCAACCCGAAGGACTAACTACCTAATCGAACCAATGCAACCCATCGATCCTGGATCAATCGCTGAGATCTGCTACATCTCGGTTGCGGTGCCTCTTCACACGCTACGCTTCACACATGCAGTGCTTCTTCACATGTGACGCCTCATCACACACGCAGTATCTCGCGGATGAATCGAGTGCAAGCTGAAAGCGGCGGTGTAAATCAACGATCGGTGAGTCGCATGCATTATGGTTCCTCCGGTTCCCATCATGTCGCAGGGCGAATGGTCCGAAACGACACGGGAACTGGTTGTAATTTTTACAATTTTGAGCGAGCATAGTGACCACGTCCGTACGAACGTGCAATATTCGTACAAATTGCATATTTTTGTGTATTTCATATATTAGATCAGGGTAGGGTTTTCTTGTACATCGCGTTTCAATTTACAAATAGAGTTGCGAATTAAATACAGAAGTCGGATTACCCTCCGATTTCGCGATAATTAAAGATTCCATTAAAGATTCACTTTTAATCCTTTCCCTACGCGTGAACGTTTCTTTCAAACATACACATATGTACAAGAAAGTTTCGCGACGGACAGATTTCGATATCGAAGTTAATTATCATGAATACTTTTGGTTATTTAGTGAATTTACTTTGATATCCGAAATCTGTCGAGAATGAAAGAATCGATATACGTAGATATTTTTGCAAAGTGTTTCTCCATTTTCAATTTTCAAATATTAAGTTCATAGCAATTAAATTCATTGATATTAAAGTTCATTTTTTGAGGAGAACGCTTTATTAGCATGTTATTAATCATATTTCTTAGCTCAGGATTTTCAGCACACATGAAGAAAACTGGTAGGTCAAAATATTGTTGGCCGTGTTCATTTTTATGCTCGAAACTCATACGCGTGCTTAGATGCTACTCGCATGAATTCGGGCAGGTGAACACGGTTTAGTTTTAAGATGTTTTCGGCGATCGACAATTTGACAGTGAATCATACTCGACACAAGTTACACGTGTGTGTGTGTGGTTAGGCCGTGGACCTTGTGTCGATTAGAAATTACACTAATTTATCATAAAATCACGAATTTGCAAAATGCTATCGAAAGATGCATATAGAATCAATAAAATTGAATTGCAAAATTAAATAAGTAGAGTCAGAACACATTTCAAAGTTATATCATATGAACAAGATTGAATTTGAAAATTGTACAAGTTGAGTAATTACAAAATTATTACGACATGCACATATTACATCGAATATTCGAAAGAATAAGTAAATGAAATATGTTAATGTTCAATATTCACTGTCGATTGTCGATCGATTTCAGCGAAAAAGGTATGAAACATTAGAGTGTGAATGTAGTATTGAACTCGGGTGTCGGAGACGTCCCGGGACGTACTCCCTAGGAGTAGGCATTTTTGCACCCGGGTGGTTGTGTGAGAACCGTGGAGTGTGTTTTTGTGAGAATGGTCTTTGCCAATTTTTTAAATATAGCGTCAGGCAGGCAGGTAGCTTACTTCTGGTGTGATTGAGTTAGCTTTTAAGTAGGTAGGGCCGGAGCAAGCATTCATGTTTCTCTGTCCTCCGTAAAAACACACGTGAGATGCTTGTATCTGGAGTGTAAAAGACGAAAAATCGAGAAGGGAAAATCTAAATACGACTTAATCGTATTTAATATTCTCTTGAACTCGATTGTTCGTAAGGCCAAGCCTTTTAGTTTATAAGTCGCAGTCGTGGTGCTAGACCCGATTGCAAAAATGAAGTATACAGTCAAGTGAAGTGAAGTGAAGTGCAGTGAAATTAAATAAATATTCTGCTCGGATATTCTTTTACGGACAGCGCATTCTGAGAATCGCTGGTCGTATAAATTTCAATTTTCTTTCCTTTCTTAAAGTAACGAATTTGTGCGATTACGTAAAATTTTGGTCTCGTTGTTGACGATCGAAGGAAATTGATAGCGATTCATTTTTATTTCTATAAAAGTGGCCGCTGTCCGTTTCTCGAGATTGATCGACAACGAAATCGAAAATTTATGTAATTAATATCAAAGCCAAAGAATGTCCGAGTTACCGTAAAATTTCGCGAGTGAATTTTTGTGAGGCTGCCAGCCGAAGAAAGAAGAGGCTATATGCCGAAGAGCCCCGGCAAAATTAGCCAAAGAAGAGGGGAACTATCAATGGCTGTCCATCTTAGGATGGAGAGTCATTTTGTCACTATGCTCGCTATTATTTTTCTGTATTTTATGTGTGTGTTTTTTCTTGACGGTACGAAAAGTATCGTCGAACGTGTTTTGCTCGAACTTGACGAGCAAACGATCAACGACTCGCGATTTTATTGCGAATTTTGAAAATGTAGAGTCACGTCGCGATTTTATTACGAACTTTGATAATATAGAATCACGTCGCGATTTTATTATGAACTTTGAGAATGTAGAGTCACGTCGCGATTTTATTATGATATCTGAAAATATGGAATCACGTCGCGATTTTATTACGAATTTTGGAAATGTAGAATCGCGTCGCGATTTTATTACGAACTTTGATAATATAGAATCACGTTGCAATTTTATTACGAATTTTGGAAATGTAGAATCACGTCGCGATTTTATTACGAATTTTGGAAATGTAGAATCACGTCGCGATTTTATTACGAACTTTGATAATATAGAATCACGTTGCAATTTTATTACGAATTTTGGAAATGTAGAATCACGTCGCGATTTTATTACGAACTTTGATAATATAGAATCACGTTGCAATTTTATTACGAATTTTGGAAATGTAGAATCACGTCGCGATTTTATTACGAACTTTGATAATATAGAATCACGTTGCAATTTTATTACGAATTTTGGAAATGTAGAATCACGTCGCGATTTTATTACGAATTTTGGAAATGTAGATTCACGTCGCGATTTTGATTGAGATTTGCGATTCTCAAAACATGCCGCGATTTTATTTCCAGCTTTGAAAGTATAGTATCGTCGAACACGTTTTGCTCGAACTTGACGAGCACACGATCATCGATTCGCGATTTTATTGCGAATTTTGACATTTTCTTACCATGTCGCGATTTTGATCGAGATTCGCGATTCTCGATATGTGCCACGATTTTATTTCCAGCTTCGAAAATATTACATCATTTCACTATTTTGTTACTAACTTTGACATTTTCATGTTACATCGCGGTTTTATTACGACCTTCGAAAATATTGTATCGTGTCGCGATTTTATTACATATTTTGGAATTTTCATATCACTTCGCGATTTTATTACGGGCTTCGAAAATATTGTATCGCGTCGCGATTTTGTTACGAACTTTGAAAATTTAGAATCACGTCGCGATTTTATTCGAGTTTTGAGAGTTCCGAAACTCTCCGCGATTTTATATTCTTCTTTCCACTCATTATTTTAAAAAATATCAATTATTCTTACTTCCCAAATCCCTGTGTATCATTAATGGTAAGAAATCTGCAGTCCCTTTAGAATGGTAATTGTACTTTCGTTTCAAATTTCGGTGATATGTTCCGCTTTGCTTCGATCGTTAATGCTTCGATCATTCAAGCTTTCTACGTTTTTCAGTTTTGCGATTTTATTTGTTAGGTTATTTCTTCCCTCGCGAGTTCGCAATTTTCATCGCGTTTTCTATTTTCGAATGTTTCGCTTCGAATAGAGAAAAATTTCGCCCCTCTTCCGTCGATTTCCAATATTTTGGACGTTTCAGATTTTCATTTTTGGTAAGTTTTTGCATTGTTCTCCCTTCTAAAATCCGCAATTTTCATTGCGTTTTCTATGTAACTTGTACTCTACTGAATAATGACAAATTTCACTCCTTCTCCTCCAACCGCGTTTCTTAATAATATTTTGTATGTTTCAGATTTTCATTTTTGATAAGTTTTTACATTGTTCTCCCTTCTAAAATCCGCAATTCTCATTGCGTTTTCTATGTAACTGATTGTATATCGAATAAAGAAAAATTTCACTCCCTCTCCTCCAACCTCCTTTCTTAATAATATTTTCTATGTTTCAGGTTTTGATTTTTGGTAAGTTTTTACATTGTTTACTCTTACGAAATCCGCAATTTTCATTGCATTTCATATTTTAATTGTACTGTATCACATAAAGAAAAATTTCACTCCTTCTCCACCAACCTACTTTCTTAATAATATTTTTTATGTTTCAGATTTTCGTTTTTGTAAGTTTTTAGGGAGCTTACAATAATTGTCAATTAGGATTCTCAAAACTCTTAGAGATTTTATGTCGTTCATGGAAGTTGTGTCGATCTTTCGAACCCTTCCCGAATTTTATTTCGAGTTCTGAAATGTTCTTATCGGTCCATAATTCTCGTATCTCTCTGATTTTATTTCAATGGCTGAGATTTTCGTACCACATAGTTGTGTTTATTCGGGTCGTGAGATTTTCGTACCTCCGATTTTCTAAGATTCTCTTACGTATTTGTGCTTTTATCTTCTAATTAGAACCTGCAATTAATTTTTTTGCATTTTCAGAATTTAATTAATTTCTGGTTAATATTGAGCTAGTGGGAGGGTGGATGGGATAGCTCAAGGATTATTCACTTCAAGTGAATCCGGCTTTGTGCTCCTCCAATCTTGCTCCTAATTTTTATTTTATTTTCAGGTTCCATTTATTAATATTGAGCTAGTGGGTGGGTGGATGGGATAGCTCATGGGTTGTTCACTTCATGTGAATCCGGCTTTGTTCTCCTCCAATCTTGCTCCTAATTTTTATTTCATTTTCAAGTTCCATTTATTAATATTGAGCTAGTGGGTGGGTGGATGGGATAGCTCATGGGTTGTTCACTTCAAGTGAATCCGGCTTTGTGCTCCTCCAATCTTGGTCCTAATTTTTATTTTATTTTCAGGTTCCACTTATTAATATTGAGCTAGTGGGTGGGTGGATGGGATAGCTCATGGGTTGTTCACTTCAAGTGAATCCGGCTTTGTGCTCCTCCAATCTTGCTCCTAATTTTTATTTTATTTTCAGGTTCCATTTATTAATATTGAGCTAGTGGGTGGGTGGATGGGATAGCTCATGGGTTGTTCACTTCAAGTGAATCCGGCTTTGTGCTCCTCCAATCTTGCTCCTAATTTTTATTTTATTTTCAGGTTCCATTTATTAATATTGAGCTAGTGGGTGGGTGGATGGATTGCTCATGGGTTGTTCACTTCAAGTGAATCCGGCTTTGTGCTCCTCCAATCTTGCTCCTAATTTTTATTTTATTTTCAGGTTCCATTTATTAATATTGAGCTAGTGGGTGGGTGGATGGGATAGCTCATGGGTTGTTCACTTCAAGTGAATCCGGCTTTGTTCTCCTCCAATCTTGCTCCTAATTTTTATTTTATTTTCAGGTTCCATTTATTAATATTGAGCTAGTGGGTGGGTGGATGGGATAGCTCATGGGTTGTTCACCTCTAGTGAATCCGGTTGTCTTCTCCAAACTCGTCCTTACCATTTTTATTTACAGGTTTGAACTAATTTCAATTATTTGCAGGTTTGAACTAATTTCTATTATTTGCAGATTTTAACTAATTTCTATTTTATGTAGTAGGATGGGTTTTACCCGAAGAAAGAAGATAGAAGGATACATCATCTTGGAATCATCGTGGGATGCGAACATCATTTGTATCTTAGTATTAAGTTCGTGGGCGGGCGGGAGGGTCCCCGTGCCTCTTGTTCGGAGTTGCACTCATTTTCACGACCGGTCGTGAATTTTTTATGGCGTTAAACAGTAGAGTCACCCAGTAATTTTCTGTTAATTGTTCCGGACCCGAACGGCCATAGGTGATCGAATGTTGCAGGGACCATGAGGCAGGTGAAGGCTGGGAATACTGATCAGTTCCTGAGATGTGGACTGCGTGGCGGTGCGCTGGCGAACGCTGTCGTATAACGACTGAGGCGGCCTCTCTACCCTTACGGCTGTGGAGCAACGGGAGCCTGATCGCGAACGCTGTCTGAGGAATAGGGATCCTCTCCTTGGTTAGACTGCCCTCACCCGGTGGCGGGGGAGAAACGGGAACCTGAATGCAACATCCGTCGTCCTTGGGACTAGGGTGTCCTCTCTACCATTTTGTTGTGGAGAAATGGGAACCCGAACGCCATCACGTCACTCGGACTACCAGGATTCTTCGTTGGATTCTTTCTCGTGTTTCATGTAAGTTTAATCGCCTTTTGGTCCAGGAGGGCGAGGTTCACTTGACAGAGAATGCTTAAACCACCTTTTTGCGAAAGTTCTTCTAACTTTCTTCCTCCCCTCTCCCGCACCCCAACCCCCTTTTCTTTTTTTCAACGTAAATAATACGAGTGCAATTTTCGAACAAGAGGTACATTCGCGTTTAGTATAAGTATGCGTGCGATTAAAATAGAGCGCGGGGCCCCATTGTATTAGTGTTAAGTGCGTGCGGAAGCGCTTTCGTTTCTAAGTTGCACCCATTTTCACGACCGGTCGTGAATTTTTTCGCGCGATAGAATGTAGTATTCACGGTGATTGTCTGTCGATTGCTCCGGACTCGCGTGGATGGAACGTGGATTGTATAATGCGGTGAATCCGGGTAAGTTTTGGGCCGAAAATGCTGGTAAGCGCGTGGGACACGTCTTGCGTGGATAGCACTGAATGATGCCTCATCATCTCATCTATCGCCTGACGGCTAGGGTATTCCATGTTTTTCTGTTAGACCCCCTTTCAACGGGGGCAGGAATGATTGGGTTTCCTGACGGCAGACGTGTCACTCGTTCTTATCGGTATTCGAGGTTCATTTCTGTAAGATTTGGGCTGAAAATGCTGGTGTAGCACCATGGAGGCGTCTAGTGGGGTAGATTGATTGATGTACCATCTCGATCTACTGTCTAGGGTATTCCCTAGGCTAAACCTCGGACGTCTCACTGGTTCTTATTAGTATTTTTGGTTCAATTCTGCCCGAGGTTCACGTTAGTCACGATGCAATCACCGTTTGATTCACGTGGGCGAGGTTCACTTGACTGACAACGCTGTCCCTCCCTTTTTCGAAAGTTCTTCCAACTTTCTTTTCTAATTTATTTGCGAAAGTTCTTCGAACTTTCTTTTTTTACTCATTTGCGAAAGTTCTTCTAACTTTCTTTTCTAATTTATTTGTGAAAGTACGTCAAACTTTCTTTTTTTACTTAATTGCGAAGGTTCTTGTAACTTTCATTGCCCCTTTGCTTGGTACACCGTTTTAGATAGCACGGGTGCAAACTTAGAACACGGAAGCGTTTAGTTTTAAGTAGAGTAAGCACTCATTTATCCTTCCGATAAATGAGGTAGTTGCAATTGGAGGGTGGATGGGACTTGGAGATAGGGTGGGTCACTTTCGTAGTCACCTCCGCGTGGTGTGACCTGGTAATCGATATCGTTTTCTAAATTTATAATTTTTCTAAATTTCAAAATTTGTAATGCATCAAAACTTCAAAATTTGTAATTTATCAAATCTTCAAAATTTATGATTTATGAAAATTGATAAATTTATAGTTCGTTTATGAATACGAATGTAATTCTAAGTTTCATTTTTCGCGAATCGAAGAATAGAAAACAATATCGAGCTAAGAGCTACGATTTACGTTGAAGTTATAATTTCATGTATTCTTCGATAATTTCAAAAATAATTGTCTTTCTTATTAAAATCCAGAAATAAAATAAATTATAGAAGAAAAATGTTTGCAACGCGTTATGTATTTTCAAGTACTTTATTTCAAATAAATATTTCAATCTCGTGTGTTAATTATGTTTTTATGCGAACATTAGTTTTATTTCAATCCCGAGCTTGTGGGAGGAAGGGTGGGCTCGGGCGCAAGTTTTCCGTCACAACATCGTGACGGAAAGCTTGTGCAAATTGTAAGTGTCTCCTCTTCTAACTTACACTGATTTTATTTACTACAATTTCTCAATTTTTGTCATATTATTCTGTGGCAATAATTTGTCATTTTTTTTATCACTTGGTACAAATCCAAAAGAAAGTCCTTCTGACTTTCTTCCGTACCGCTGTCTACAATTACATCTTTTTCGATTGTACAAAAATGCAATCTTAGAACAGGAGATACATCACGGTATGTAATATAAGTATGAGTGCGTACGTGATTAGAGCGTGAGTGCGATCTTAATATAGAGTGCGAGTCCGCAAAGTGTTAGTATTAAGTGAATGTGCGAGTACGCTTTCGTTTCTAACTTGCACTCATTTTCACAACAAAACGTGATTTTTTCTACGCGTTAGATCGTAGTATTATTCAGTTATATTTTGTCGGTTGTTCCGGACCCAAATGACTAAAGGGAATTGTATGATGCGAGGCATAGGGCCGATTAGGGCAGGTAATACTGGCCAGTTCTTAGAATATGTCTTGCGAGGTGTAGATATGTCTTCTTTATACAAAAGTATCCTCTTTGCATCGAATCTTTCGCTGATGTATCGTTCGTTCTGGCTGTTACTCTCGTTCCGATTCTGTTTTGTGTTTCTCGTGTGTCAGGATTCGATCACCCTTTGGTTCAGGAGGGCGAGGTCCACTCGGCAAAAGATACTGATCTACCTTTTTGTGAAAGTTCTTCTAACTTTCTTTCTTATATATTTATTCCATTTTACCTTTCTTTCCTTTTAACTTTCTCCCCTTTGCTTAGAGTTTCGTTTTAGATAACATGAGTGCAATGTTAGAACAAGTGGTACATTTGCGGTGTTTAAAATAAGCAGTATGTTTATAAGTATGCGTGAGAATGCGAGAGTATACAATTATAATACGAGCGTATGTACGTCCGATATGCGATAGATTTTAGTATGCGTAAGTTAAGTGTATGCGTATAATATATGCGAACGCCGAATACATCGTGGGATCATCGTGGGATCATCGTGGGATCATCGTGGGATCATCGTGGGATCATCGTGGGATCATCGTGGGATCAGCGAGGGATCATGTACAACGTTCAGGATAAGTATAGATTGTGGTATGAGTGTAGTATGAGAGCGTAAGTATGAGTAATTTTGCAAATGAAGGGTAGGTATGGAACATATTCATCTCATAGTAGGATCATCGTTGGATACCCAGGAGACCACCGTACTTTCAAACATGAGATATCATTTCTTTCGACGAAGCTCCTCAATCCTTCGAACATTTTCATAATTTTATTTTCGCACCTTCGGTTTTCTTATATACTTTTATGTATCTGTCGTTTCACCTTCTCCTGGAAAGCTGCTCTTAATTTTTATTTTATTTTCAGGACTTCATTAATTTCGATTTACTATTGAGCTAGTGGGTGGGTGGATGGGAGCTCATCGGTTGTTCACTTCATGTGAATCCGGCTTTGTGCTCCTCCAATCTTGCTCCTAATTTTTATTTTATTTTCAGGTTCCATTTATTAATATTGAGCTAGTGGGTGGGTGGATGGGATAGCTCAAGGGTTGTTCACTTCAAGTGAATCCGGCTTTGTGCTCCTCCAATCTTGCTCCTAATTTTTATTTTATTTTCAGGTTCCACTTATTAATAGTGAGCTAGTGGGTGGGTGGATGGGATAGCTCAAGGGTTGTTCACTTCAAGTGAATCCGGCTTTGTGCTCCTCCAATCTTGCTCCTAATTTTTATTTTATATTCAGGGTCCATTTATTAATATTGAGCTAGCGGGTGGGTGGATGGGATAGCTCATGGGTTGTTCACTTCAAGTGAATCCGGTTTTCTTCTCCAAACTCGTCCTTGCCATTTTTATTTACAGGTTTGAACTAATTTCAATTATTTGCAGGTTTGAACTAATTTCTATTATTTGCAGATTTTAACTAATTTCTATTTTATGTTGTAGGATGGGTTTTACCCGAAGAAAGAAGATGCATCATCGTGGGATCATCGTGGGATGCGAACATCATTTGTATCTTAGTATTAAGTTCGTGGGCGGGCGGGAGGGTCCCCGTGCCTCTTGTTCGAGGTTGCACTCTTTTTCACGATTGGCCGTGAATTTTTTATCGCGTTAAATAGTAGAGTCACCCAGTCATTTTCTGTTGATTGTGCCGGACCCGAATGGCCATAGGTGATTGAATGTTGCAGGGACCATGAGGCAGGTGAAGGCTTGGAATATTGGACAGTTCCTGGGATATGGAATGCGTGACGGTGCGCTGGCGAACGCTGTCGTATAACGACTGAGGCGGCCTCTCTACCCTTATGGCTGTGGAGCAATGGGAGCCTGATCGCGAACGTTGTCTGAGGACTAGGGATCTTCTCTTCTGTCAGACCTCCCTCACCCGGCGGCGGTGGAGAAACGGGAACCTGAATGCAACATCCGTCGTCCTTGGGACTAGGGTGTCCTCTCTACCTTTTTGTTGTGGAGAAATGGGAACCCGAACGCCATCATGTCACTCGGACTACCAGTACTCTTCGTTGGATTCTGTGCCACGATTCATGTAACTTTAATCACCTCTTGGTCCAGGAGGGCGAGGTTCATTCGACAGAGAATACTTGTACTACCCTTTTGTGAAAGTTCTTCTAACTTTCTTCCTCCCCTCTCTCTCGCCCCCAGCCCCCTTTGCTTTTTTTCATCGTAAATAATACGAGTGCAACTTTCGAACAAGAGGTACATTCGCGTTTAGTATAAGTATGCGTGCGTATTATAGAATAGAGCGCGGGGCCCCATATTATTAGTATTAAGTGCGTGCGGAAGCGCTTTCGTTTCTAAGTTGCACCCATTTTCACGACCGGTCGTGAATTTGTTCGCGCGATAGAGTGTAGTATTCACGGTGACTGTCTGTCGATTGCGCCGGACTCGCGTGAATCGAACGTGGATTGCATAATGCGGTGAATCCGGGTAAGTTTTGGGCCGAAAATTCTGGTAAGCGCGTGGGACACGTCTTGCATGGATAGCACTGAATGATGCCTCATCATCTCATCTATCGCCTGACGGCTAGGGTATTCCATGTTTTTCTGTTAGACCCCCTTTCAACGGGGGCAGGAATGATTGGGTTTCCTGACGGCAGACGTGTCACTCGTTCTTATCGGTATTCGAGGTTCATTTCTGTAAGATTTGGGCTGAAAATGCTGGTGTAGCGCCATGGAGACGTCTAGTGGGGTAGATTGATTGATGTACCATCTCGATCTACTGTCTAGGGTATTCCCTAGGCTAAACCTCGGACGTCTCACTGGTTCTTATTAGTATTTTTGGTTCAATTCTGCCCGAGGTTTATGTAAGTCACGATGCAATCACCGCTTGATTTGCGTGGGCGAGGTTCACTTGATTGACATCGCTGTCCCTCCCTTTTTCGAAAGTTCTTCTAACTTTCTTCTCTAATTTATTTGCGAAAGTTCTTCTAACTTTCTTTTTTTACTTATTTGAGAAAGTTCTTCTAACTTTCTTTTATTACTAATTTGGGAAAGTTCTTCCAACTTTCTTTTTTCACTTATTTGCGAAAGTTCTTCTAACTTTCTTCTCCCCTTTGCTTAGTATACCGTTTTAGATAGCACGGGTGCAAACTTAGAACACGGAAGCGTTTAGTTTTAAGTAGAGTAAGTACTCATTTATCCTTCCGATAAATGAGGTAGTTGCAATTGGAGGGTGGATGGGACTTGGAGATAGGGTGGGTCACTTTCGTAGTCACCTCCGCGTGGTGTGACCTGGTAATCGATATCGTTTTCTATATTTATAATTTTTCTAAATTTCAAAATCTGTAATGCATCAAAATTTCAAAATTTGTAATTTATCAAAACTTCAAAATTTATGATCTATGAAAATTTGTTGAATTTGTAGTTCGTTCAGGAATACGAATGTAATTCTAAGTTTCATTTTCTGCGAGTCGAAGAATAGAAAACAATATCGAGCTAAGAGCTACGATTTACATCGAACTTATAATTTCATGTATTCTTAGATATTTTCAAAAATAATTTTCTTTCTTGGTAATTATCCAGGAATACATGAAATTATAAATGAAGAATGTTTGCAACGCGTTATGTATGTTCAAGTACTTTATCTCAAATAAATTAAATTCTCGTTTCCCATCCCCCAATCTCCTATGGTAATTATGTTTTTGTGCGCGTATTAGTTTTATTTCAATTTCGGGCTTGTGGGTGGAAGGGTGTGCTCGGGCACAAGTTTTTCGTCACGAAAATGTGACGAAAAGCTTGTGCAAATTGTAAGTGTCTTCTGTTCTAACTTGCACTGATCATATTTACTACAATTTCTCAAGTTTTGTCATATTATTCTGTGGCAATAATTTGTCATTTTTATATCCCTGGGTACAAATCAAATAGAAAGTCCTTCTGACTTTCTTCCGTACCGCTTTCTAGTTTTACATGTTTTTTGATTGTAAAAAAATGCAATCTTAGAACAGGGGATACATCGCGGCATTTAGTATAAGTATGTGTGCGTAGGCAATTACGGTGTGAGTGTCATTATAATGTAGAGGGCGAAACCTCTAGTGTTAGTATTAAGTGAATGTGCAAGTACACTTTCGTTTCTAACTTGCACTCATTTTCGCGACAATACGTGATTTTATTACGCGTCAGATCTTAACATCCATAAGAAACATCCATAAGGTATCAGCCAGTGTCAAGGAAAAAATCTGTTATTCTGCAGTGGTTTACCCTTTCGTCAGCGAGGTGTCTGCATCTCGGGTTTCAGAATATCAATCGAGGGAACGGACCATCGGCGGGATGCGTTTCACGCGCACCTAACACGGGATTTCGCCGTTCCTACCGAAAATCCGTACTTTATAAGCAAGAAACGAAACGTGGAATCGGCTAAGGTGCATAAATAACGTTCTCACGGCAATCGTTTTCGACGATTCGTAGCGGTGTCGAACAAGCGTGGTTACCAACCGGCTGCCTACCACACCACCTTCAACCTTTTCTGACCATTACTTCTCGTTCGGTGGCGTGGCGTGTGTCTCCGCGAACATGAAAGATCGCCCCGAACGCCGCGGGTAGCGACGAGAGCCTTGAGAGGACCCGCGTGGATACGTGGCATTCATAAATCTGCGCTTTTTCAGCTTTTCCTGAACACGATGACCTTGTCCGCCGCACACACCACCGCTTCTCCCACGTTTCGAATCGTTTTATTCGTCGACGGTGAACAGGCAGCTTTCGACCCCGCTAGGTCGCCGAGGAGGATTCGCGCGGCTCACCGAGAATCTCGATTTCCGTTTTATTTGGTCGCTCGCCGCGGCCACGATTTATTGCCTCCGTGTCGCTTCTCCTTCTTGGCCGCCACCACGCTTATATACCGATGCCAAATTCTTCGGCCGATTCCTTCTCGCTGCCGCCACGATGTTCGTTAAAAGATGTCGCGTGAGAGATGGCCTCCACAGTTTTTTTTCCGGGGAATTTCCGGGAATTGCTTGCTTTGTGCGTACGGGCGATCACAATTAGCCCCTGATCGACGTCGAACGGGTATTATACGGTTCCGTCCAATAAAAACTTGATTCATGGACTCGATTCGATCGATTCGAGAGTAATTTAGCATTTAGTGAAACCCTGTGTATCGACACGCAACTTTATTTAAGTAGGTACCATGTGCACATTAATTTATGTAATCTGTCCAACTAAGTAAATGTATCGATTAATTTATGTAATCGATTCAGCTAAGTAGATGTATTGATTAATTTATGAAATCTATTCAACAAACTAAATGTACTAGATCATTTATGTAATTTGTCCAAATAAGTAACGATGCTGTTCAAACAGAAATTTACATTGATAGCTGATGTTACGAATATTATGATGTTACAGTATTTAGAAAGTTACATTTGACCAACAAAAAGTTTCAAAATTAAATGTGTAAAATTTATAACATGCATTATCTTCATGATAAAGATTTATGGCTAGGAAAATAGATGGAAAATGAGTACAAAAATTATATATTACTTACGTGGAAATAAAGAGCACATCATTAATAATGCGATAATAAATTACACTAATAACATCAAATACGGTAATATTTAACAAAATCAAATTTTATGTTTCAATTCGTGAGCTGTTTTTAAACGAATTAAACTCGTTGGTGCAGCAGAGCAAGCTTTTTATAAACTCGCATTTAATAATGTGGTATCAACAGTATCATATATCATGTATAACATAATATAGAAATTATACAACACAAGGAAATATAATTACGAATGATCTATATAAAAATTCGTTAAAAAATCGAACCTGCTAATAGGACAAGCAGTTAACACAGTTTTCTTAAAATAACGCAGTCAATATCACAATTGAGTATATTATATTACATAAAAGACTGCACACATAAAAGTACATTACAATTGACTATCACTATGTTACAATTGTTAATCAGTGCATTACCATTGACTGTCAGTATATTACAATTAACTTTCAGCATATTATAATTGACTATCAATATATTGCAACTGACAGAAGGTATAAAACATGAAAAGTCTCATGTCAATATATTACAATTGATTGTCACAACATACATTATAATTACATACACACAATCCATTACAATTGACTGTAAATATATTGCAACTGACAGAAAGTATAAAACATGAAAAGTCTCTAACACGATAACAAACTGCTACGCCATATAACAACCTCCCAAACATCGAATATAAACTTTTATTACCAAAGAATATTTCTGGACTGATAAAGGTGTCACCTACCGATACACCGTCACCCAGCAAAGCAGGTATCCTAACGTCTATCGCATAGCGAAAAAATTCCCGGAATCTTCAACTCGAGAACCCGAGCTTAGAACGACGAAGCAACGTCAGAAAAAGCGGAAGCTCGTAAAACCCGCGAAGAAGATGAGTTCGGAGGCACGGTTTTTCAAAGGAGTCGGCGCTCAAAGGCGATCGGCGGAACAACATCCGAGAATAGCCGAAATAAAATCCGTCCGAGTCTGGCGAGCGAAAATATTCGACGGAATCTTCGGAGTCGATCTTCGCGCGGCTCGAAACCGAGGAAGTTTTCGATCGGTTCGAGTTAGCACGGACAACCGACAATCGCGAACGAGATTCAAAGGGGCTAGACCGGGTTGGTAGCGGAGTCGAAGGGCTCGCTAATCAGAGATTTAATTGATACCGTGGCGAGCACGACCGTCGCACACGAGCGAACGTTCAACGTTGCACACGTGCACATAACCACACGGACATCTTCTATCGTAACGGGCTAAAGGACGGGGAGCGTAATACATATGTAACGCGACAGAACGATGGGACACGGAACGAGAACAGGGAGGGTAAAGGGGGAACAGAGGATAAAGCGGGTTACAGGCTACTTAATCCTGAGCTCTTCATTAGCGACGTTGGCCAATCACTTCTCTCTGCCGTCTTCTCGTGGATGTCCCTAGCGGTTGTTTCGATTATTGTGCGCCCCCGACCATCTAAATTGTCATCGCCGACTGCTAATGTAACCCGCGTGATCTCCTATTCGGAGAAAAATACCGTGGAACTGCGGGTGAAACTTGAGCTCGGGTTACTGGATTGATGGATGGGGACTTTAACCGATTGATATTTTAGAAAGTTTAGGTTGTATGTTGGTCGGTATCTCCTTGACGCAAATAAGAATTGACAGAATACGTTGTCTATACTGTGTTGCTAAGATTTTATGACAACGAACTCGATATACACGAATTACGGATCCGTAAACTTATGTATGATGAAAGATTTTCATTCGTAACGAAGCTTTTAATTCGTAAAGTAAATACTTAAATTTACAATATATTTGTAAATTTTTTGTAAATACCTACATTTACAAATTTATCAATTTTTTTTTAAATATCCAAACTTACAAATTTATCAATTTTTTGAAATTATCTAAATTTAAAAATTTTTAAATTTCTAAATTGACAAACTTCCGAATTTACAAATACCTTAAAAATATAAAATCCCAAAGATCAATCGTTCCGAATTCGCAAATATCTAAAATTCTAAATGTATGCATTCCTAATTCCCTAATTTCAAAATCTTCAAATCACCAAATTTTAAAATTCCAAAATTCCTAAATCCCAAAAATCCAATATCTCTGAATCTTTGAATTTTTAAATTCCTAAATCGCTAAGCTCTTCAAATCCTAAAATCCTAAATTCCTAAATTCTTAAATTCCTAAATTCCTAAATTCCTAAATTCCTAAATTCCTAAATACCTAAACTCCTGTATTTCTAAACCTTTAAAAATTCCAAAATTCCTAAAGCTCTAAATTTCCTAACCTCTATATCCCTAAATCTCACATCACTCTACCCTACATATTTCCAAATTTCTTTATCTCTAAATTCACAAATTCCTATTAAAAATGTCCATATTTTCAAATTATCAAATTCCAAAATTGTTACTTTCTAACATTTTATAAGCATTCTAAAACTTAGGAATCTAAAAATTCGCAAATTCATAAAGTCCAAAGTGCTCAAATTCCTATATTTCGAAATTCCCAAACCTTCTCAATTCTCTTCCGATATGCCATCGACACAACGATACTTCGCCGTAATGAAATAATAATTATCGCAAACCCCGGAATATTGCCGCTACGTATTAATCGTCGGTGGCCACCATAAAAGTTCGGCCATTTTGCGAACCATACGTAATTATCCTATTCCCCATTTGATTGCAAACGGCGCGTCGTTTAAATGCCTGAATTTTTGAACGATCCGCAGCACGCGATAGGCGTAGAAATAAATGCGTTTTAATCGACCATACAGCGGAGAAAGGCGAT
The DNA here is from genome assembly GCA_947623535.1 of Coelioxys conoideus. NCBI lineage: Eukaryota > Metazoa > Arthropoda > Insecta > Hymenoptera > Megachilidae > Coelioxys > Coelioxys conoideus. The sequence continues at coordinate 7,837,095 of OX392459.1, read as the reverse complement.
TCCGCGGATCGTTTCCGTCACGTCGGCCATTTAAATTTGAATCGCGCGCGTCGTTACGCGCATAAAAACAAATGAACTCGATTACCTTTAATTTCGTGGTTGTGCACGCGACGCCATAACGCCGATGAACTCGATTATCCAAAGCGATCAAACCTTAATGCAACTCGTAACGATACCGTAGTTGTACGGTTAGCAAAACAGCAAGGGACTTACCTGAAAACAAACGAAAACAGAGAATTAAGTTCGGTTTTGAGACACGACTGCAAAGTATATTCGAGAGGAGAGAACACGCCGAGATAATTAAACGTATTTCGCGAAACTCTCATTTCCCGGCTTTTGTCAGGAACTTCGAGTCGTCTCTGTTCCCGTAATCGACCATCTTTATTTCCCGTTTTCTCTCTCTCTCTCTCTTTCGCGGTTCAAAGTTCTCTACCCGTCTTCCTTCCGCCTTCTCGTGTTCTCAGACTTATATTAATATTAATAACGAGCCGAACAATTCCAGCTGCAGAGGAGTTTTTCACGAATCAGTATGCGCAACGAATTCACGCGAGTGCCGGTAAACAAAAGGCGCCGGCGCTCAAATCGAATCAGCCGGCGTATACTAACGAGGAAAACGTTCCTGATGGCGTGTTTGCTCCGTCTTCGTCCATTTTTTTTTCCTCCCTTTCTCGCCCGAATTCATGACGGCGGGTTTATTGCGCGCCTGTCTTCGAATTCTTTTCTACCCCGCCGGGAAACGTGACCGAACACGGAGCTGTTCGAATTATTGGGCCAAAGAGCTGAAAAGTTTCTGCATTTTCGTAATACAGTTCGAAACGATGGATATTTTTGAAATCTATCGTCGTGAAACGTAAACGACATTTTAGTTACGTGTATGACTCGATACGACCAGATATAATCTGATGTAGTTAGATTTTTATGGCTTTGCAGACATGTGAAGGTCAAGTTTGTGTTTTTTTACATAATATACAGGTTAGGAACTAAACACGGGTTGCTAGTTGAATATACGAGTATATAATAGGAACGTTACGTTGTAGGCAGTTATTATCTCGTCATTGAACATGTGGAGTGATCTGCGATTAAATTAAATTACACTCGTTTCATTGTAGCTACATTTTGATCCGTTTTCGAGGTTAAGTAATACCTTCCTTATCGACGTTTTATTATCTTGTGTCTTGTTAATCTACGGTTGTGTATCCTACAGTACGTGCGCTTCTTTAATAACTTAAGTTCGCAACACTCAAACGCATCGCTTGAAGTTAATAATTTAAGGCCGAGGCACTCGACGTGTAAATTAAATTTCATTCGAGTTTCACTTAAATTTCAGTTCCCCTTTCGAAGTATATTTAATGTACACCGGATATTCGAGAGAGTAATTTGTCAGAATTTTATATTGAAACAGATAATTATCGATCATTGAATTAATCGTTGAATTTCTCTACGTTAAATAGATGGTTTTTGTAATTAGTTTCGCGTTATTTGTACGGGTTTTCTCGACAATAGCGTATGTATCGACACTGTCACGTTTCTCTACGAACCGAAAGGGGTGAATGACCGCTCGGTTTCACTACTTCCTCTCCAATAGGTCTCCCTGTTTCCTCCCCCTCTTCCTGCTTTTCTGATTCTTCAAACGGCGGGCTTGAATTACAATGGAGTTTCGGTTCGTTTAAAATTTAATTCGATGGATCAGAGAAATTACAACGGGGAAAATGTTCCTGAAAAATTCATTCCGTTTTAATATGCAGCGCATATGTTAAACCGAACGATGGATCGCGCGCAATTTAATCCATCTTTATGAAATTTAATCAAAATGTGCACGATAAAGGGATCGTGTACACGCGCAGCAAATTTAATTAAAGAAATGCGCGTAATTTTGTGATACGGATGAAATAGATGTTGTGCGATTACAAAAATTACCCCACGATATGATTCTATAATATATTGTCTACATTTTCTTAAACATCTGGTTTCATGTTCGAGAAGAGTTAATTATGCACTTTGACGTGAATAATGTTTTGAATACGAATTTAGAAGAAATTAGATTCCTTTACAAACAGTTAAATAAAATTGCAAGCACTTCAAGTACAATTTTCTCTTTCATTTTGTTGAGTTGCTATGGTTGTAAAAAACATGTTACTTACGATGATCTTAACCAGTTAACTGCAAAATGTAGTTTCAACAATAAACTTATTCAAATCATTAACACTGAAGCTATCGACGGATAATGAACAATTTTTGTGATGTTAAAAATGAAGTTGAAAAATTAATGACCAAACGATGAAACATAATTGAATACACCTATAGATTCATTATCAAGATAACAATTAGCATAAATGTCAAGAAGACCAGCTTATCAAATTTTGTCATTCGATAAGCGATTGACAATTTATTAACGACAATAGCATCGCAATGAAGTTTCGAATCGACGTGTAGATACGTCGAACGCAGTTAACCGATTAATAATTGGAAAAATTCTCATTGCAAATATCGGGCAGATCGCAAAGATTGCAACATTCCCGAATCCTAAATAAACTCGCTGAATTACAAAATGTGTAATGTCCGCGTCTATTCCGATCGTTTCGACGGCTTCACAGATTCACATTCCTTCGCGTCACCTGTCTAATAGACCCCGATATCGAGCCTGGCACATACGTATGTAGCTCGGCCCAACGGGGAGCAAAACCGGCCGCTCAAAACCTAGCACGTGTACAGCAGCGTCGATAAAACTCGAGGTGTCGCGGCCATGTGAGCTCACCGGACACGACGAAGACGGTAGAGTGGCCGCAGAAGAAGAAGAAGAGGATATAGGAGGCGGAGGAGAGAAGACAGAAGTAGGCAGGTGTTTTTGCGGGCCGCCAAGGTGGAGGTTGGTTCGAGACTCGTTCAGAGGCTGTTAGCATCCTTCGGCACCATAGCCGCATCAGCGTGGCCGCCGAACATCCTTGGATCTCCTTAGATCTTCCACCGATCTCCTCTGATCTCCTCACACCTGGTTGCGTCTACCTGCCTAGGCGGTTTGTCCGGCCTGATTCTCTCGCGATCGTCTCTCCTCTCCCTCTCGCTCTTCGCTTCTCTATAGTGTCTCGTCTCGAATCACCACGGCTACCTGTCTTCCTTCATCCGCTCCCTCGCGTCGATCGAATCGCATTTTTCCCTCAAACGATCTCGTTCTCTTCGATCCTGCTGGAATATCGCTTCGCGATGGATCCTGTTCCTTCCGCTAGACCGACCAACGTTACGAGGATTTCGTTCGGATCGTTTCGTAGGTGTTGCTCGGTACGGTCGAACGGAATGAACTCGGAGTCTCACCTTGAAGACCCTCGATACCGATGGAATTCGCCTCGATTTGCAATTCCGCCCGACGGGAAATCGGTTCTCTCTTTGTCCCCGATTTCGCTGACCGACCCGAAGATTGTCTTCCCGTCTTGCGACGTTCATTATGTCATTCCGATAGCGAGCTGTGGGAATCGCGCCGGTAACTTATCTCGGGCGTGAAAACCACCGTGAAAGACTTCCAACGATTATACTGAATCGACATCATCGTCGAAACCTTGAAATATCTTGGCGCAACGGAGAAACCAAACGTGGAAACGGTGATAGTCGGATCGATGATATATATGCAAGATGTGCTAGGGGAATTAAAAGATCGTGCTAGTGTGTACTGGGACACGATGAAAGGTTTGTCGGATGAATACCGCTGCGTTTCTGTTTCCTCCATATCGACGGAATTCGCGCAATCTGCACGATTTGCATTCCATTCGATTAAAAAGCAATACCTTCGTTTTTCTTACCGGAGAGTTGCATAAGTGGAATGCGTAAGTGTTCACGGTGAAGATTGCGAATCGTTGCGTCATTCCTGATACGAGGATGCGTTCAAGGGTAATTTGCCAGGATAGTAAAGATAAATTCTGTTGGGATGACGATAATGGGTGGTACGCCAGCTCCGATCGCAAAATATAGTTTAAGTATCGAACGTACGATGGGAGTCGTTGACTAAAACATGGCTTCACGCTGAGAATTTCAAGATCTTTATCACGTATTTGATAAATGATATTTTTACACGTCGCGTGGAAAATATCTTATTAAGAAAACTATGAAAATTACGAGGAAATAATATTGTTTGATAATGATTCTATCTAGTAGTATTTTCTACCTGGTTACCCTTAGTAGAATTACATTCCATAATAATAGTAGGTATTAGCCTGATGTGGAAATAATCATCGAAACTTTATGCAAAAACTTTTACTACGTTTGCATTATAATAAAATTAATAGAAATAAGTACCAGCGAAGTGTATTTTTACTGGATCAAATATAGAACATTAATTATTTATTCCTGAGATTATATAAAGTTCTAAAAGAATATTCATCAGTGGAATTTTGTCATATTAATACTTTCTAATTTAAGAGGGATCTAACAATTTACACATTTATCAATATTTTGTAAAACTGTACGCGGTAAATAAATTTATTAAAAATGATGAAGATTTATTGTACATACATACAAATAAACGAGAGAATAATCGATCGTGACATAATAGCACGTGATTAACATTTTTATTTCACAGAAATATAATTACGCTACGTATAAGTTATGTCCGTAGTACGTTTTGACAGGTATTTATTTAATTCGAGAGTTGCGAAAATTCATATTTCAGCGATATTAATGTACAGTGGCGTAAACAAGATCTTCGTCGGTAGCAATATTTACTTCATTACAGGAATGAAATTATTTACATTCGTTATAAGTTTCTCCTTTCTTGGTAATTAGCAGAATTTTCCATTAGCAAATACGTTTTGTATGCCCATAAATAATTTAGGATGCATTAGCTTCGGGTGACGGAAAGTTTCACTTGCGAATACCAAGAAAACATTTTCCTTCCTTCATTTTCTCTACATTCATCTTACGAAGTTGTCATAATATATCACTATGGTAATTACGTGAGAAACTCATTTCATAATAGGGTACATTGCACGACGCGAGTCATTTCATAATTGCTAATGTTATTTTGGTTCATTTCATAATTTTTCCTGTATAAATTATTATTATCATCACATACATCATTTTATGCATTATTATCAAGATATTATATGTATAATCATTAACATATGTATATACATATATATACACATATATTATATAAATAGAGTTTTCGAAATGTATGTACATAAATGAACACTACTGACAAACATAATAATCGTAGCAAGTATAATCATATAAAGTAGGTTTTGACAATATATAATTCGTTCGCATAAAATTATCACCAAAAAGCTAAGTGCACAAATACTTTTTGGACCTGCTGTATGTGTTTCATATACAGCCAGTTACATTTACATGCACCTTGTATGTGGAAAATTCGACATGATTCGATGACTATCATATGTGTACAAAGGATAGAATTTACAGAAATAATATCTTCACACACAGTCAATATCGAAATAGAGTCGTTATGTTCGTCAATTCGGTGATGCGTGAAACTGAATCTGAAACAAAACGTTTGCGAATCAGTGACAAATCTGTAACCAATTCCAAACAGCAGCGCACAAGTTAGAATGCTGCCTTGTTTCTGAAAATATACACGAGAACATAGAGTAACGAGGACAAAACTAGCCGTGGACAATTGTAGTCGGTGGATCAACGATGCCGGGAAAGTTAGGCAACAATTTTTAATTGCGACACCGCCCTGCGATCGAGTCCAGCCGTTCGCTCATCGTTTTCTCGTCGGGGCTTTTTTCCCGCAGCGTGGAGATTTCGTATTTTTCACGGATGCATGGAGGCGTCGACAAAAACTCGACGGAACACCGTTCACAATCGGAACCGTCGAAAACGATTGATAAATGAATCCATACGGGTAGCTGCGAGGATTATACCCGTTGTTTTTTGCCAGTTTAGAGTTTCCCGCGTGCCGCTTCAACATGGACGCTGTGTTATCAGCGTTCCGCTGTTATGTTTGCTTCGCTTTTTCCACGGAATGAAAGAAAATTTCAATCGGCAGATTGCAGCAGATTTAGACGCTACGAGCTTAATATAAAAATTGCCGGTTACTCTTTGATTCGAGTATTATGAAATCGGAGGTCGGAATTTAGTAACTATACTGCGGATCTATGCAATTTTGTATCTGTACGAATTCTATAATTTTTAATACAGATTATAACCAAACATTTTCATTTTTCACGTTGTTGATGATTATTGATAGTAAAACAAGGACAAAAATGATAACTAATAAACCAATTAACAATTAAATGGTGAATCATAAATTGTTCATTAGAAATATTCATTAACATATTTGAATATTAATTTAGGTAGTATATTTAGCAATTTGTAAAATGTCAATTTTTAAAAGCCATAAAGGTTTTAAACAATTTATATCATTTTTCTGTACCATTATAGTTGATAAATTTTTTGAATAATCTGATATAAATTTCTCTAATATAATCTAGTATATAATTATATTTATAATAAGGTACTATCAAAAATATCAATAAATAATCTCTCGCTGTTTAATCACATAATACTTATTTTGAATTCAAATTTGTATTCTATTACATGTTATTGTTCTATAATACTTGATATCATTTTTTATGGAAAGTGTGCATAAACATTCGCATTCTATTAATAATTTAACATCGATTAGGAATAATGAGAGCAAATAAGCATGTTGCCTAGAGACCTATAAGCACGAGGAATTATTTTCTTGATTAATTTTTGAATAATTCAACATCGCACAGTGAAATACAATGTTGTACTTGCAGGAAATATCGAATATTCCTATCCAATTTGTTAGAGTGGATGATAGTACCGATAACGACCCCGTTCGTTAATGATAATGAAGTTACGGCTCTCTATTACTAACTTCTATCTACGATAACGATTTAAAGCTACATTCCGATGGAACTGAATTTGTAAATCCTCTTTCAACTAAAATAGGTTGTAGCAAACGAGATTATACATTTATCCCGAAAAAGTTTCAACAACTTCATTCGAAACAACATTCATTAAAAGCATCCATACGCTTTTACGGTCACCGATTATTAAAAATTAAGCATTTTAATAATCACAGTTGCGAAACCCGCAGCGCAGTTTGTAATTCGAAAATTAATAAGTTTTAATTGTAATTCATTAAACCGAGGCCATTCCGTGCATTCATTCATTATACCAGCATTAAATAGTACATTAAATTATCCGCAACCTTAATTGCGACACATTCTGATTAAAACTTACGAACGAATAGGTACCAACATACAAACTTTACTCGGATTCGTTAACCCTTTGCGAGCGTGGCTCGACATCGCGTTTTTCTTGGATCGTAGATATAATTCAGATAAATAGGTTGTTTGAAGATGTTTACAGTTCTTTACCACTTTTAATAAATTAAAAATATGTTTGTTACGCATCCCGCATTATCGCAATACATTTTATTGCAAATCCATTTCTTGATCTATTTTATAAATTAATTATGAAGCTGTAGGTAAAAGAAATCATGGACTGCAAAGGGTTAACACTGGAACTACCAACCAGTAAAAATGACTAGTTTCAGGTTTGACATTGTACAGTCGTGGACAAAATTAAGTCGACAGGTATTATAAATAACAAAATGTTAATTTAATTTAACTAAGAATGTCTATAAATCAAAATTTTATTCTATAATTATATACATGAAATAAATGTTTTTTCAAGTCTACAACAACATTTCACGATCTACATTTAAAATTTATTTAAAACATTGTAGTGAAACAAAAATTTTTTTACATTTCTGCAATGTCCACTTAATTTTGTCCATGAGTGTACATCATAAAAATTTTGTGGCCGCCGTTTTGTGAAAATATCTGTCATGTTTTATTGAGTTAATGAATTGTTGTATATGTTAGCTGATGCTGCAGGATATGTTCATTTAACTTTTTACTTTATTTTCGATTTTAAAATAAATACGCATTCAATACCGGTACATCTAGAGTTAAAGTAACCAGTCAGTTCATAGTAGGCGCAGACACAGGTACAGTGAACGAAACACGGCACCGATTTATTTTTCAACAAAACCCTCGGCGTTCGAAAAATGGCCCCGATATATTTTTTTCCGTGCAAGTTATCTTGCACCGAAGTGAGGCAAACATTTTGTCAACCGCGTAGCAACGGTTCAAACGAGCGTGCAACATGGGGCCCCGGTAAATCAATCGGTGGACAAAGATCCTTTCGGATAAACGGAGTCCTGTTAGCGGGACCGTTTTTTATTCGTTCTTTTCCGACGCACCGTCAATCACGTGTGACCGAGCGGATCTCGTGCCGCGGCGTCAGCGTAAAAACTGGCCATTCAGCCACGATAAATTGCCGCAATTACCATGCGAGTAGTAACGCGTTCGCGTGGAAGCCGATTCAATGCTCGTGAGAAAATATAATGCGAGAATTTGCGCAAGGTGATCGAGTAACGCGTCTCTCGCCTCACATCGATGGCCGGCTGAACACGGACCTTGTAAGAATTTTCTCATAGCTACGTTCGAGACTGTCCATCGCGATTAACTTCTTTTGACATTATCCCAGATGCATTGATTATCCCCAAGGACGATATTATACGTCCCGTGTTTACGCCCGTAGATCCCTGTTTCGCAACAGCCTGCATTAATTAAGATTGTACCGTACGCTGTAACAATTTACACGCTCTTAATTGCCCGAAGAGATATCATTGATTTAAATGGAACATTTGTGTCGACATAACGAAACGATGCGATTATAAAATATATATTTACACCTCCTTATAATTTTATCAATACATATTGAACGCGTTGGTTAAATATCGGGGATGATTCGCGATCGAGATCGCGTGTTGCGTTAAAATGTGTGATAATAATAAATGGAGGATAAATAAAGGTACGCGTCGTGTGTTCAATGTCAGGTTATTTTCGGTCCTCGTGCATGTATACCCGATGAGATGGCAAACATTCGGTTTACGTTGCGCTCGAGTCAACTCGAGTAAATCGGACCTTCCTTTTTCATTGAGTTTCTAATTAACGCGTGGCTACGCTGGCAAACACGCCGCGACGTGATCATTGAAAGATTAAACTCGATAATACTTTGTCTTAGCAGCGATAATCTTTTCTTTCAAAGCGTGGCGATACTCCTGGCAAAGTGTACAATACTGATTATCGATTATAGGATTGTTGAACCAAGAACCGATGATCGATGTTTACTCTAGTGGATGTGGGCTCAAATGTAGGGGACATTAAAAATTTATCTTCTTCTTTGCTCGGATGATCTGAGTGTTTAATGTATTGTGTTGGAAATTTGGATACGTAAATGTTTTGTTACTGTTCGAATGTTGAATTATGGGGTAACATTTCTGTGAGGTAGTAAAGTTTTAGGAATAATTGAATCAGGATAAATTTTCAGATTTTTTCATTTTTACATTTTTACATTTTTAGGTTTCTAGATTTTAGATTTTTAGATTTAAAAATTTACAGATCCTTATATTTTTAGATTTTTAAATTTCTAGTTTTTTGATTTCTAAATTTTTAGATTCATAGACACATAGATTTATAGTTTCTTAGACTTCTACATTTCTAGATTTGTAGGTTTATAGATTTTTAGGTTTCAGAAATTCCAAATTATCAATTTTTTAGATTACCAAGTTCTTAGGTTTTAAAATTTCTAAATCAAAAAACATGAATATTGAGACTGTAGAATATAAGAAATATAAAAATTGCAAGTGTACAAATTTACAAAACTTCTAACCATACTGAATGTGGTCTCAAGATTTTACTAAACTGTTACTCGAGATTTTTCATTATATTCTTGTTTTTACGCAATATTTAGTGAAAACAATGTCACATCATCAGGTTAAATATTATGACTTCAGACATTGAAAAAGGTTCACATAATATTTCATTATGAATTTTACAATCTTGCCATGACATATAATATTAAAAATACCACCATACAATATAAAAAGTATTAATAGTAAAAATAATGTAATAAAACATTAACCATATAATACAAAAACGTTTCAACATAGAATATCGTGGAAAACGCGTAACGTTATTATAAAGCGTTTCCCCGATCATTTTTAAATTTGAACAATTTCTTGATCTCATTTCTGCCATGTGCATTAAGAACAGTCTGTCCCGGACTTTCCATTCGAGAAAACGCAAAATTCGTGTATAACGTTTTCATTCGTCGTTTACACGGTGTTCTGACCGCAGTTTAAATTACAGTGGCTCACCGCTAGGACCATGGGACCACAAATTACTGTGAACAGGGTGTTACTCGAACCGGAAGAAGTCCCCCGACCTAGAGACCCCGTTTCAACAAACTAAAGACTACAATGTACCTCTCCATGCGTTTAATTACAATTCACAAGCGTGCAATAACGTATACAATAATAGAGATGCAAAAATTTAATTTTTAAATTAAGAAACTTTAAGTTCTCAAATCTTCACATTCCGAAAGTTGATAACATGTCAAAATAAGAATTAACCAATTTTCTCATTCGGCGGTGCTTACATCTATCTGCAAAGCTGTGCTTATAAATAAAAAAATACAGTACGTGCCCTACAAAATGAGCCTCGGTAATATGCTTTAAAAATCCAATATCGCTCAGTTAACACTAGATTTACGGACGTTTAATGATCATTTATGTCCAAGTGGAAAATCAACTATAAAAATAAATAAGTAATGAATAATATTTATATCAGTCTATAGAAAGATTCGTTATCTCGATGAATGTTAACATGCATTCTGTCATAAACATGGTAATAATTTTCATAGTTGAAAATAAAAAATCCAAGATCCGTCATTTTGGCAGGTCCGGTAAACCTAGTGTTAAAGTCAAAAGGTGTATTCCTCGCTTTGCAGCGTACAATTGTACAATTGTTCGCGTCTATCATAGACTCCATTTGTATCAAAATGCAACATGAAGAGAGGAGACTCGTGTCACCGATTTCTTGCAGCTCATCCCGTGGCGCGTGCACATTAAACACGCATTGTGTTCCCGTTCGAAGCGTGGCTGTTTCTTCATGTCGATGGTTGTCGCCGGACGACTGACTGTGCCTCGTGGACCGAGTGCATTAGCAACCACAACATCAGGGTCGGTTCGAAGCAGACCGCGAACGCTTTGACAGCTGTTGGCTCGCCTTTGCTCGGCTGCCTCTTTTCCCTGCTCACGAACAGGACAGCCAACTACCGCATACACGTCCAGTGGATGCTTTCTCGCTTCCAGTAACTTCTCGGCCCACTTCAAACGTCCTATCCATTTTGGTACGCGTCACAGTTCCCACTCGTTTTGAGGAATACAGCCGGCGAAACACGCGATCGGCCGGGGTCCTGGACACAGGGTGGACTGTGCTCCTCTTACCGATCGATGGACCGTGAGATGTCAAAACGTTCTCGCCGCTCGTTTTTGGAGTACGTTTGATTGGGGCCGAGAGCTGGAACTCGCAGTACGATTGTTCGGAAGTGGAATCGATCGCTGGGAGATGCTCCCGATATTGTAGAGAGCCTTTTGTTATATTTAGTCGATCGTAAGTTAAAATAGAGGCGGTACGCTCGTGCCGTTATAACAGAGAGGTAAAATGCAGAGCTTGTCCAGGCCCGTGTGTATGCGGGGGTCGAGAGAGAATAGGCAAGCAGGGTACACGGTGTTGTTATCTGGAACGCGATCAAATATTAAGAAGCGTGCGCTAGATAACTCTTTGAGACGTAATTGTACCCTGTGCAGGGACTATGATTCTTGATCGATTCGGTCACAGAGATCGCAAGATTGTTCCGACTACTTTTTTTTTTATACTCGCGGTTCTTAACCCTCTTCAAGTCGAAGCACAGATTCGATTAGATACGAGATATAGGTCGAGTTTTTGTTCTTCAAAGGACTTTGAGACTCTGGTTTTGTAGTGTTGAGATTTTGGGATTTAAAATGCAGATACTTTTGTGGACATTTTTCCGAATGTTACAACTTCGAGAAATAGAATAAAAAGGTGACAATCATTAAATATTTTTCATTCAGAATAAATAATGAAATATTCGTTATATTGGGGATTAAAAATATACATATAGTACATTAGTAGATAGTATATTATTTTATGTATCAAATCTGCAAGGAAGGGTTAAACCAATTTCAAATTTGAGTGCATTTACAGTCTTTCGAAGATCATAATTATAACAAATACTGCTAACACATCATATGTACAGACCCACAAGGTAAGGGCTCAATACATGATCACAAAAAGTGTCTACCTACCTATAGCTGCAACAGTATTCAACGAAGGGTTGAAACAATTTTTACCCTGAGCGCATTTGCGCTTTTCCAAAGACCATAATTATAACAAGTAGATCTAACACGTCATATAGACCCATAAATTAAGGATTCAATATGAGATCACGAAAAGTGTCTATCTATCTATATCTGCAGCAGAATTCAACGAAGGGTTAAAACAATTCTTAACACGATAGTTCGTGTATTTTTAAGTTTGATTGCTTTAACAGTCTCCCGAAGAGCATAATTATATCAAACAGTTCTAACACGTCATGTCGATCGACAAAATAAGGGTTCAATACATGGTCACAAGAAGAGAAAAAAAATCAACTAATACATATTAATAGAAATTTCATTAGAGTTTTGTCACGGTGACACTCGTCCAGAAAGATAGTCTAAATTAATGCGACGGTTAAACGTGTCTACATATAATAACATTACGAAACACTATTTCGAGGGACAGTAGTCAAGAACGACTGCTTTACACGTTTCTCCGCATACTTGTTCGTATCCACCTACGATCGATTCCTGTCTATTAGGTAGAACCGATGTTCGACACCTCCATCGGGGACTATAGTTACTGTCTACGGCTAAAGCATTCGGGGCAGCGTCGTTGAACAGCAAATCGAAAGCCGTAACGAAGACGAATGAGCCTTTCATTGAAATTGAATACGCGTGCCGGCGACATTTTGATCCCATTTAGCGCGATCCACCCGCGTTTATGACACGCAATGCAACGACGTCGACTTTCACCGTTCCCGCGCGCAACGAATCCGCCCGTTCAACCGGAAACACAATGCTCCTCTTTCCTCGAGATCGAGGTGCCCACAAAAGAGCATTATCGGGGAGAAATCATTTTCCTTCGCCACTCTAATTGCTCGGCCGGCCGAACCTCGAGGAAGTGAAAGCTCCCGCGACCGCTTCTTGTTTCTTTTTTTTTTTCGAGTCCCGATCGGCAGCCAGCCTATTAATACGCTTTGACAGCTCGCATGACTCATTGATTCCCGTTTATGCACGTCTCTCGCATGATCGAGGGCCTAGGCGCGCTTGCATTCTTGCCAGCTAAGTGGGCAGAGCTCGAAACGATCGCTGCCCGCGAGCTGCCGCGATTGTCCTCTCGCAAAGCGCGTTTCGTAACCGGTGACGTCATTTGGGACAATACTCGCATAGCGTGCACTCCTGGCACAGATTCTGCACGACTCGACTGTCCCAAGACAATGGGGGTCCTCCGCTTCCTCGTCAATGCGTTCTATCGCGTTGCTATCGGCCAACGATCGCTGCCACTACAAAGACTCGCTGCCCGCCGCGAATTCGCGCGAGCATACGCGAGAATGTTTGTCCGCGGCGAACTCATGTTGCACGCCGGTGCTTATCAATTATCGGTTTTAACGCCTTGAGATCGAGAAATTTATGCTGTCTGTATTCCTACCGTAACTACAGAATTTAGTCTGCGCTCTAGAACCTGGAGTCCAGATCAGACATGGCCGACAGTGTTTGCCCCTGGGCCGAATAAATGTTGAACAAATTACTTATTTCTGTAATTTAAAAAAAATCAGCAATGGAACGAAATTTGTGTATGAATTTGTTATAAATTTGTTATGTATATTTGAAGTACATCCATACGACAAATAATTACTATAGAAGTTTTTTAATTCTTTATAACGAGATTTTTTTAAAGAAATATAGGAGTATTGAGAATTTATTCGATTAATTACTAAAAGTTCAATGTTGACCTTGAAAAATTGTTCGCGGGCCATATGTTGGCCATACCTGCTCTAGGTGTATGTCACTGTATGTGAGCATGAGCATGTGCGTTGTTAGTACCCACGGATCGTTTCACAGAAAATAGGTCTACAAGGATGGGTCTCAAGGTATTAGTGTACGTTGATGGAAAGGCTGTAAGATGATCATGTAAAAGTCATGTTACAATCGTTGGATTTTTATCAAACTTTTTTTTGATGAAATTAGAGCAACGATAGATGAATACGTAACTGACTGTTTTTGTGAATACTCATTATTTGAGAAGATATCTAAGATTTGACTCCATGGTTGATAGAAATTCAGAACCATAAATAATCATACTGATATATGTGTGACATTGAAGTTGGTAAAGTGGCACATATTTTTTAAAGTGCCACCAGTTCAAAAATGATTATCGCTAATAAAATTGTTCTCTTTCAATTCGCTTTGTTATGAATATATATTTTTGTTTTTATATCGTTTGTCCTTCTTTCAATTGCACAATTCTATTTTTTTGTAATTCACAGAAACTATATTGTCTACAAGATTGAGTAAAAATATACATAATCTGTAAAACATGGTTAGTTAATAGAAACGTAACATACGTGAAATATATAAACTATGAAACAAATGAATTGAATGAAGACCTGTCAAAAGTACCGACTTATCTCCGTGTCGTATAATGTTTCGTGATATAAGAAATATCTCCGCGATGTCACGGCTTCATCGAATTTTAAGCGACACAAGAAGTGTATACAATAACTTGAGTGACACGGCATACAGGGACACAGCTTTTTTAATTATCAGCCTACGTTGACCTGACGCGAAAAAAATCTTTATCGATACGAACTAATTATATTTCTTACGTAGACAGGCAGATTTCTGATGGACATTGAAAAAGGATACGATAAGAGTGACGCGTACAATCGTGACAAGGAACGAAAGAAAAACAGGATGTCGAATAGTTTGGGTGACAGCATTTTGGTGCGCCCATCACGTGTTAGGTCGAGCTCAGAGAAGACGCAAAGCGATTAAACAACTTGACAGCTACACAAAGATGCTAATACTCGTTCCCCACGAACTGTCAGTATTTTTTACGCTTTTTACGGCAGACATGTCTCGTACTTTTCCGTTCATGAAATACGTTTAAAAACGAGGCCAATGGTGGGTATAGGAAAATGTCGAAATCGGCCGACATGGGCTTTTTATTCTTTATTGGCTTATTTCGAACGTGACAAGCTTTTAAATATCCGAGTTCTCAGATTTCATCAATTTTCCATCCCTAATGTTGTCAAACTTCCAAATCACGGATTTCGTAAGTTACCAAATCATCAAATAACTAATTTCAAATTGTCACGATTTCTAATTTTTCATATTTACAACCTCAATAATTTTCAAATTTTCTAAATTTTTAATCTTTCGAGTCTACAAATACATGAGTTCCCAATTTTCATAAATTCTCAACTCCTAAAACTCATCAACTTTTAAATACATAAGTTATCAGCTGTTCAAATTGCTCAGCTTCCAAATACACAACTTCTCAACTCTTCAAACTCTAGAACTTCCAAATTCCCAAGTTTTCAACTCATGAAATTCCTCAACTTCCAAATATCCAAGTTCTCAACTCTTAATGATTCTAAATTTCCAAATAGCCACATTCCTAAATTACCTACATTTTCAACATCTCAAGTCCCAAATTTTCGAATTCCCTATGTCAAATTTCGAAACTATAAAACTTCCCAAATTTATTCGATTTATAACCCTTACAATTCCCAACTTTTCTAAATTCTCAACACTTAAAATTCCAATATTTGCAAGTACTCAAGCTCGTAAATTTCCTACATTTTCAATCTCTGAAATTTCCAAACTTCCTCAATGTACAACCTACAAATTCCCAAACTGCTAAATTAATTAACCTACACTCACCTAATCTGAGTGTACCGACCAGAAACCAACAAGTGGTACCGTTTACCCCGTGGCGATACACCATCCTCATCAACGTGCATCGCACCACGTAACCTCGAGACGGGAAAAATATCTAATAACGGAAATGCGAGAATAGCGAGAAAACAACGAAGGCAGAGTGAGTCGGTTAATGGCGGCACGGGGTGCAGCATGTGTTTCGCTTCGTGTTACCAATCGGTTTCCCAGATTTCGCTTCTTTTCCTCCTGCAACTCGAGCCCGACATTCGAGCGAGAATCGACCACCATCGAATCCAGTTTGATCGAGGACTTTACGTAAACAAATTGTCGAAAGGAAACGAGAGAAGCAAAGTCAGAAACAACGTCTCGCCTCGGGGACATCGCGAGTTTTTTTTTCCTCATCGCAATACAGCACGCACCCAGAGGATTCAGCGAGTAATTGCAGTTTTCATCGTGCGGGTATAATTTACAAGTAGAATATACGCGAACCACACGCCCGATTCAGTTACACGTGGCTCCGAGCGTGAAGCTAATAACACTCCGTCTCCAGTTCCATATTCAGCTTCTTTGATAATTAATACGGAGGGTGGATCTTAAGACGGAACTAAACGTTGTTGCTATATTGAATTAAACCGTCTTTGCGTTTTCCTGTCCGCTTTTTTACGACCGCCGTACGCGAGCTGCGAATAGGTGCACGACTAAGTATTCGACTCTTGAATCTCTTTCGTGACGCCTTCTAGGAAGATTCTAATTAAGGTAAAAGTAGTCGGTATAAAATTCTATCGAACAACAGGAGTGCTGCGTACCCTTAAACATTAATTACATTTCCTGAAAGTCGGATTTTTTGAATGCATAAACAGCTGATTGTATCAAGAAACGTGTTAGACCAAGTAGTAAATTATGTTGATATTATGTCTGCTGTATGGAAATTTTTAATATTCAAAGTAGCCAACATCGGTGCCCTTACTTGTATATTTAATTAATGTTTAAACGGTGTATTTCATTCTATGATTGTGTGCATTAAAAATCAGAATTATTATAAAAATCTGAGCATATCCTTACTTTGAATTTATTTTACAAGTATGTATCGAATAAACGAAAGACACTGTACACCAAGAATAATGAAAATTCATCTCATCCAAAAATTGCCATGTACAGTAAAAATCATCATCGAAACTTGGCATACACGACAATTTTGAAAATAGGAAAAGTAATTGTTTTTAATCTGCCTATACAATAATTTCAATTATGTTGCTATAAAAATCTGAATGCAACACCTCAGATACGTAAAGTATGAAATCATCAACATCAGAAAATTGGTTAAAAGTGCATGCAGCCATTTCTGAAATTACCCTGAGTTGTCGAACCCTTGTACGAAAGAACGTGCATATGATAATAAGCGACACACGCACGGACACGTGGAGGTTTCGGCGACGTGCAACCATAACCATAGTTTTGAATCGACTAACACAACAGTAAGCGGTAGTAAGCCTGACAATGGCAGCTT
Organism: Coelioxys conoideus; assembly: GCA_947623535.1. NCBI lineage: Eukaryota > Metazoa > Arthropoda > Insecta > Hymenoptera > Megachilidae > Coelioxys > Coelioxys conoideus. The sequence continues at coordinate 7,819,687 of OX392459.1, read as the reverse complement.
TACGTAATCGCTGTTCGTAAGCTACCACGCTTCCACGTTCGTATCTGGGATTCAATTATGCTCTCTTGGTTGTCCCTTGTCCTCCAGCGGTACTCTCGCCCCGTTCCTTTCCACGATTGAACCCCTGGCAGCTATCAACGAGCCTAACGACCAACGTAGAATAATGCACGGCTGAAAGATTGGTGTCTTCAGTGCGCTTTGTTCGGCTGAAAGGACCTTCGTGTTAGAGTTGCTCTTTCCTTTTTTGGGTTCACTCGTTCATTGTCGCATGAACATCGAAGCTGTTAGCGATCCACGGCACCGGTATTTGTACTGCCTTTACACGAACATTTAAATATCTTTCAATGTCTTGGCTGCAGTTATTCGCGGTGAACTTGTGGACTGGCCTTTAACTCGGATATTATTTATGATACACCGTGAATCATACCAATGTCTATAGCGCAAATTCCGTACGCTGTTACCTTTGTTTTGTGCAAGCAATACCCCGTTACGGGAAATAATTTTACTTAACATAAGAGCAAATCTGTCACGTATTGTTATGTATTAACGAAGTTATATACATAAAGTTATAAAGTAAATCAAACGATAATAGTAATATGTTCATGACATACGACAACGTACATTGTATCGTATACCGACTTCTTTGTATTGTATGTATTACAATATCATATTATATCAGAATAAGAAAATATTGTGCAAAATATGGTATCATTGGCATAGTCAAATTTATATAATCATTTAACTTAGTAGAGTACGTAGTTTTATATAAATAAAATAATTGTTCATATTAATGTTTCTCTGCAACAAATCTAAATTTTTAAATTCGATGTTCTGTAAAAATGATAGAATAGTAAATTATTGAACTTCCCCACACATTGACCATTCTGTAAATCCAAAAATATAAGGTGACATTTAAAAAACTGAGAGTGGTCTTGATATTTTATTTAGAAAAATTTGGGCTACACGGAGAAGGATAATGTGACAGCATAGAGCGCGACATAGTGGCATAGAAAATAACATGATATAATAGCATACAAAGGGACATGATATAATAACATAAAAAAGGACATAATCTAATAACCTAGAAAAGAAGCTAATACAATAACCTAGAAGAGAACATAATATAATAATCTAGAGAAGAATATAATACAATAACCCAGAGGAGGACACGGTATAAAACATTTTTTGCGCCGGCGAAAATAGGTTGTCTCCGTTTCTTGAAAGGTAGGTACACGTTTCCTTCGCACGAGTTCTTCGCAATTAGTGAGATATTTCAAATTGAAATAATCGCATTCGAGTTTACACGCGGAGTCTTCTATTGCATTATCTCGACGTTCGTTGCTTTCGTCCGATCGTTCGACGTAGCCAACTATCACGGGTAGCAAAAGAGGGAATGGTATAATACGGGCGTTGCATCGTGTTCGCAGCAAATCACGGCTAACGAAATTATCGAGAAATTTACTTACAGCTCCCTGTCCCTCGCGCGACACTCGATACGCACTTTGTACGCGCGGAATTAGGGAGCAACGTTAGGCGATCGATAGAAACACGTGCCATCGGTCAACACGGGCGCGAAAGTACACGGCACACCGAAAAGGAAGTCCTAGAACAGCCTAAGCGGACGTCCATACTCGGTACGTGTACTTGAATTTACCCGAGGACTTAGTGGCCAGATCGATGACTATTGACGCAATCAAGCTACCAGCATGATCTCCCACCCCGCTGGTACCCATATGTGATTTTTTTCCTCCTAATTCCCACAAGCGCGGACAGGGAGATACCGGAGAGGATCGCGGAGGGGAGGATTGGCGACGACACGCGGGATCGAAACGAGGGACTCGCTGTTCGCGCTATTATTTATCCGAGCTGTCGACCGTCCAATCAGTCATGCCGACATATGCTTAAGTAAGATTACGTTTCTACTAATGCTCGTGCACCGTGTCTATGTAGCCTAATACACGAGGGATGAGAGCGCGGAAGGGGGCCAGGGGGGCTGATGGGGGAACAGGAAATCGAATAGAAAACTCTGTGACAGCGACGGCAGAAGGGTGAAGGTGGGACAGACCACCGAATGATATATCGTACCTTCACGGGGTAGTTTGGAAAATTTTCTTTTTTTAGATACCTAATGGCCACCCCCCTCCGACAGATTACGCTCCGCTTCGCCCAAATGGGACGTCTCTTGTAAAAGATTAGTGGCTTATCGTGGAGTATTAATGTAATATTGTAATGCACCGTGAAACACGCATAATGCGGATCTCTTTCACCGCTTCGAGGGCTGGTCCTTTGTGCTAGGGAGTGGGCTCAATAATTCGGGCCCGTGATCTTCGGCAATATGCAACCCCCTCGAGGGGTGGAGCTTTATTCGCTTCGTTACTCCGCGGAGCGAGTCGAATTAATGGTGGATTGATATTCTTCGAGTTCTGTGAACGTACCTTTTGTTTTAATGGCGAGTACATTAGAGGAATATGGAATTGTTCATTTTGGTTAGCGAGGGTGCTCACACCCTCCACAGACTCGTACATCGTTCGTTAATCCGAATAGAACAGACTTGAATATCGGTTTTACATGAACGTCATCGTTCAAAAATGCGAATTTAATAAGCTTGAAAATTATCGTTCGTTAATGGGAATTCAACAGATTTGAACATCATATGCCACATATTACACTTTCGAGTGAATGTGTAAACGATGTATACTTTTGGTTTTATATCGTCAAGCGTTCCAAGCACGCAAGTATGTTTAGGTGGTTTTATGTTTTCTGCATTTTTCAATGATATTCAGCTATTTTATGATGATATTTAAATACACTAAAAATTTATGAGCGTATGTGGTATGCGCTTCGATACTCTAAAAGTTTTTATATACAAAATGCATGTGTATATTTGCTATATATTCTGATATACTAAAAAGTTGTATATACAAAATGTATGCGTATATTTGCTATGTATTCTGATATACCAAACATTCTCGTATACAAAATGTATGTGTAACTAAGAGTCTGTCCATGAAATACATATGTGGTTACGCTACATAGTACAGTACGTGGTAGGAAATTCTTATTCTGATTTGATAATGTGCTTCTTAAATGTACAATAGTAAAATCTTAACATTATGAGACTGAAACTAGCGATCCCTTAACAATGACAACAACAAATTGCATAACATACTACAATCTACACACGCGATCCACAGATCAGCCTTCACGAATCAAGTTTTACGAGTCCGAGCAGAAAGATACGAAATCTCGACTAAGTATTAATTATCTCAGCAAAGTCGCGATGTTTGTGCCATGTTCGACCTGCCACGAAAAATCAAATTACCATCCTCGTCCTTCCATAGTTGAGGTGCGGTGAACGACACCCGCGGCTGCCGACCTTTCCCGTAGGCAACAACCTGGAGAGAAAGCTGCCCAGCCGTTATGGTGTTCATGACGAAGTCGCGTTGCTGGTCATTCCCATAAGAGAAATCCATCGGCGACCTGCTCGCAGCAACGTGGACGTCGACGCGTTAAAACGAGACGTGGAATGCCGGGCATCGACACCGTTGCTGAGTCCCCGAGGCACAGAAAACGTGAGCGGGCGTGAAACGATCTCTCGACGTTGCACCCTAACGCGGCGGGGTGTTTGATGTGCGAATGAGAGCACGTGTCGCGTGGAAGTGGGTCGATGCACCTGGTGAGCGCGTACGCACCTTTGGCCAGGTCACAATGGGTCCCTAATAAATTTGGTAGCGGAGGGTGCCGGAAAGTTTATGGTCGACACTAGGCCTTTTCTCACGCGCCGTCAGATCGTTCGGCCGTCCTCATTGTCGATGCACCGTACTTACGCGATTGTATCTGGCGGTGTTTCTTGCCGCGAATTCGTTCAGGCCGGTGAACCGTGACTCGATCGGAGTAGACAGAACGCGGCATTGCGAATCGATAATTCCTTCCTTCCCCGACGGAACCACAGCCGTTCTTTTCGCGAGCCTCTCTATAGCGATTCATTTTTTAAAACGTGCCTACCCGCCGCGGCTGACGTTCGTCAATTACGACGAGTCGTTTATAATGGGCCGACAGTCAATCGGGAGATAAGTACTGAAAAGGAAGTGGCCACGTGACTATCCTTACCCAATCGTCGGGCGATGATCGTACGACCCGATAAGGAAAAGTTCACTTGTCCGTGGGTATGAAAGACGGACGATCACCGGAGTCGATAGGCAGCCAGGCGGCCGTAGGAAAGCCGGCCTCACCGAGTGTTTGCATTATCGAGCTTGGCTGCCACGCATTTTTTTCCAACGCGGAAACGTCCCCGTTCAAAAAACGGGCATTGTGTCGCAACGACGCGTTCCGAGAAACGTCCGCGATAGGGCTTTCAGGGGGGACTTTGGCGACGGACATCGAGCCACGTTGCACAATGCGTACGAATGGAACTGTAAAGGGAAGAGAAAGCGTCGCCATTTCGATGTTTATGATCTTCTCGACGGTCCTTTTCATGAAATACGTGGAACCGTTCTATTTCAAGCTTTTCTGCTGAAACCGTGTTAACGTGGGCGTTGATTTGCCTATGGACAACTCTGATCCAAATACTAGCCGCGCCATCGAACTACGAAATGTGCGGATTTTCAGTGCACGGACCGAACTATTTAAGACCTCTCACCCGAATAATTCGTCTACTTTCAGCTATCAATTTAAACGGTATTTTGATTAAAACAGTTTGGTCGTAGATGAAAATGCGAGATACATGTTTAATGATATGCTTCCTCTACACGTTGCTTTAGTACAGGTTTTACGGGTTAATGTGTGTATTAAATGCGTATAATGTCGCGAGTTTTATTCGCCACTGATGAAACTCGATGTACCATTTATAGCTTCGTAATCATCACAACGCGATTCTACCTAGGATCGAATGTGGGTGAATATATTCATAGGAACTGCTTCTATGGTTACTGTTATTTTATGACGTAGGCGGTGAACAGATTGAATGTTTTAGTGATGTAGAGTATTTCTATGCAGTTCCAAACGAATAAATTGCTTCTACATTACGGTAGTAAATTCTCAGGCATTAAATTTTTCCTATTCAGTTTAGTGCGAATTAGTTGTTAAACACGCATAATACAATAATTGAATAAAGTCTATACAATATAATCATTCATTGAATTTAATTGAAAGTGACCTCTATCTAGAAGATAATCGTATATTCGGTTTGTTCAAGTACATCCATTATTCACTTCTAATCTATAGATCAAATGAAAATATCTATTTAGAAAATCATCGTATCATCAATTTAGTGAAGTATATCCATTACTCACTTCTAAATCGGACCCTCGTAAAAAACAAACTTCGTTCACGGATATGTTTTCGTTTGAACTTCTTTCAAGAATAAAACTTCATTTGAACTTTCTAACTTTTCCCGTCAGAGAATGAAATGCTTCTCGAGCACCTTAGAAGTCTAAATTCAAGAGCTACTTTCGGAACGCGCAGTGGTAAATGTTTGATATCGTTGCTAGGCTAAGATAAGTCGCTGAATCCTCTCTGTACACAATAATGCAGATCATTTTAATATTTTAATTCTATGCGAATCGAGAGACGACTGACATTAGCCACTGATTTAATTTAATTTTACATAAATAACTTCTGACCAAATTTATAGTATTTTACATCGAGTGCAAAGGGTTAAATCCATACTTAAATCCTTGCGCTATAATAACTAGCAACATTGATGACGAATGAGCAGTCCAAATATGGTAAATCCTGTTTAGTTTTTTAACACGACTGAATGTTTAATTTGCATCTAATTATAATTTGCACAGTTGATAATCGCTAAATGCAAAACAGTCTCTACATTCGAATTTCCTTTAGTCAACTTAATGTTGTAGCAGTGAATAGTTTGTTATGTCTAACCCATTTGAAAAATCCAACGCAATGAAAGGGGTTAAAAAGGTGCATCGCAATGTAAGGATTAAAAGGAGTCTTTCACAAGATATCCGTGTAAAAAGTTAAAAAAACTATTAAGTACTGTTTCTACGTTTATCCGTAAATCTTTCTTAAAAGTTAATAAAAACATATTAAGTGTCCTTTCTGTGTTTATCCGTAAATCTACATAATCTGCAAGCATGTAAAGTACGCCACGTACTTAAAACCGCATAAACATTTCCAAAAAGTTAATAACAATAAACTATCAAGTATCGTTTCTATGTTTATCCGTAAATCTAGACAATTCGTAAGCATCTAAAATTTTTCACGTAGTTAATTCCCATGAACATTTCCTAAAAGTTAAAAACAACAAGCTATCATGTATCGTTTCTGTGTTTATCCGTAAATCTAGGCAATCCGTAAGCATATAAAATTTGTCACGTTCTCAAATCCGTGATAAACATTTCCTGAAAGTTAATAAGAACAAACTATCAAGCGCGGTTTCTGTGATTATCCGTAAATCTGGACAACTCGTAAGCATCTAAAATTTGCCACGTACTTAAATTCGCATTAACATACCTTAAAAGTTAATAAGAACAAACTATCAAGCGCCGTTTCTGTGTTCATCCGTAAATCTGGACAACTCGTAAGCATCTAAAATTTACCACGTCCTTAAATTCGCATTAACATATCTTAAAGTTAATAAGAACAAACTATGAAGTACCGTTTCTGTATGTATCCGTACATCTAGACAATCCGTAAGCTTGTAAAATATGTCACGTACTCAAATCCGCATAAATAGCGTGGCGACTTACAAATAGCCGGATCAGTCAGCCGAAGATTAACGATTTGCCAATACATAATAGCGGCAAGTACCTGGAGGCTTGTCCAAAACGGCTCAGTCTGACCGCGACGATTGAGCCCCGGTAATTCTAATGTTCACGGTGAATTGGATAACGTACGGCGTCGGTAAAGAGCCGTGACGAACGCGAAATTGCTCTATCGCGAGTTAAAGCGTCAGCGGGTATCCCGCCATTAGCCGCGTATCGAGCCACCATCTCGTGTTCGCGTCCCTATACTCTTCGATGTTCATCGCAATGAGAGGTTCCGTGAGGATGACGCTTGGCCCCGAACGAGGGACGCGTGGCCGGCCATCGATCACGAGATATTACGTCGATAAGCATCGACGCGATGCCTCGTAATTTCTTCGACATTTAGCGCTATTTTTCCGGGCCACATATCCGATGCACGATGCATGTAAACCGGCCTCAATACGCCACACTCGCGAACCTGTACAACATTCTTACGTATACCTGGCACTCCAGGACTCTTGTAATCATTGCGATTACCGCCTTCTATCCCGCGGAACTCGCCTCTGTATCTCCTCGTTACCTCGGTATCCGCTTTAAATCCCCCTGTGCTAAATCTTGGACGTGACTCGAACGCTGACAATGCCCCAGTCAAGTGCTAAGCAGGGACTCTTGCACTATGTATGCATCGGAACTGTTTCGACTTCTGGGTCAAACTTTATTACTCGTTGACTCGACGATCTTGGAGACTGTTTTGGATTGAAATAATTTGGATCGAACTGTAATCGCATTGCAGACGCTTTTCATGTATAGCTGTGCACTTTACCACAAAGTACAAGACATATGTAAATACGTTATTCCTCTTTCAAGTTGCACTTCAGCAACATCTGCAAATTTCTTACTTAATTCGTTTAATTAGAATGACTATAAGACATTGCTGAAAGAAAGTATTCACAGTCATGAGTATTTCAAAATGTTTATGTATTATAAGGCTTTAATGATATTCACATATTATAAGTATGTGAAAGCATTTACATAATATACATTTTTGATGATGTCAACATATTGTATATGTGAAAGTATTTACAGATTATACATTTCTTGAAGATATTTGTATATTATGAGTGTGTAAAAGTCTTAACACATTATGATTTTACATATTATGAGTATGAGGCAATTTATATATATTATAAATCTTTGAAGATATGTACATATTACAAGTATCTGAAAAATATTTGCATATTGTAAATTTTTTGAGATATTTACATATTATGGGTATGTGAAGGACCTGACATATTATAGATCTTTAAAGATATTTATGTATTATAAATACATGGACATTTTTACATATTACAGGTATTCAAAACTATTTACGTATAATAAATATTTGTAAATAATTACATATTATAAGTATTTAATAATGTGTATATTGAAAGTGTTCAATATAATAATGGACCCCTGAACAGCAATCGAGCGGTGATAAATTTTAGAACCACACACGAACAGAATAACTTTTCAACGAGATCGAGCCAACTACAGTTGTACAGAGTAAAAAGGAAAGATTCGTAAAGCGTGTGTGCGTGTTCTCGACGATAGTGACCCTAGTGTGAGCGAGGTCGCGTGAAAATGCACTCGTGGCTCCGACAAGAGCGTATCCGCTTTATTGTTTACACGTGCTGCGAGTGCAGCAACAATGCAGCGTTATCTGCCACGCGGCAGGTTACTCTTCCTTTGGCCAGCGTGGAATTTCGTTGTGCTCCTAGGTGCGAACAGGGCTGTGAACTGGGAATTTTATGGAATACTTAACGCTCTGGGGGATCTCGAAGCTTTCGAGCTTGTTGCACGCGATACGAGATTGCGGCGATCGTTGGGTGGCAAAGGGCAGATGATACTGTTCGAACCGAATGGACGGATTTACGAGGTGCGAATGGAATATTTCGAAATACTGCTGGAGTCTTTGTTTCACTACGTTTGAACGGATTTTTTATCTTCTACTAAAGTCTAGGCGAGAGCTGAAACGGACACTTTTATTAGACAATCGACAATATCGTACGATTTCGTTTATAACTTCATACATAAAATAAAAAATATAAAAAAGAAAGAATTCGTGGACGTGAAAAATCTTAACCTTTAAAGAATTTTTTAGGGAATTTGTGAATGGAGATATACTAAAAGAATGCTACAAATATACATCTACATAAAAATACATTTGTACAAGAAAATTACGTTCTAATAAATTTACTGGAATAACTATTAAATTAACATTCTCATTGAAAGATTAGGATTCAGTTGCCAGTGTTAAAGACACTAAACCTGATCATCAACACCAATGTCATAAATTATTTTTGCCATCAGTTTTATATTCGATAATGTCCGAGTTAGCATACATTTTACAGCAACATTCTATTTATCAAATATACTCGACTTCGTTTATTATAATGTCCCTTATCTATTATTTTATATCAGACAATGTTTACATCAAAAGTATATCAAAAAGCACATAACCACAGTTGTATCAAAAGTGCATAAAAAATATATAACCACAGTTTAATCAAAAGCGTGTAAAAAGCATATAACCACAGTTTCATCAAAATTATGTAAAAAAAAAAAAAACATATAACCGCAATCACAACAAAAGTATTTAAAAGAAACAAAATCGTTGTTACATCAAAAGTGTATAAAAGAAACGTAAAGCGCACAGTTGCATCAAAAGCGCGTAAAGAAAGCGTATAACCACAAATACGTAAAAAAAACATATAATTAATGAAACCGTAACGAACAACCTAAAGTCTCTCCTCGTAAAAAGTGCTATAAATCGAGAGGGCATAAACTAGCATATTACCGTACGAAGTTAAATCTCTAATTTGTTCCTGCGCAGCAAATTTACGGCGAAAAAAAAGAAAAAAATCGAGCAGCACGCCGGGGCAAATAATGGGCGACAAATTTTTGACAAACAGGCATCGTAGCCTTTCACTTTTCACTTTTACTCCTAATGTTTGCCGGCGGGGAACAGAGGCCCCGACCATCGGGGACCGGTTTTGAGAGTAAAATTTCCTCGTGTATTTACGTCCGTCAATAGGAACGTATTTGCCGAAGCTGGCCGGGCAATTAACTGCGCCCCCCCTTGCGGGCGTTTGCATTTTTGTTTGCAAATACCTTCGCGAGCGCGAACAAACCAGCGAATAACGCAAACAATTTACCGAGGGACAAATACGGCAGGTGACCGTGCGCGTGGTTTTCCATCGCGTGCGAGGACGCGACGATGATCGCGCGACCGAGGCATAATTTATATTGTACGAGTCACGCTCGTTGAGTCGATTAGATTGATTTATTCGCTCATTTATAATTTCCCACGATCGTACGGCGACGTTTCTGCAGCTCTATTTTCGATTCGAGACTCCGCTTAGGCATCATTCGATCACATCGAAATGGCACCGCTTCGCTCGGATGGATCGGCTTTGAACATTTTTTATCGATAAACGAATTAATATTCTATATTCGCACAGCATGTTCTGCATCTAAACGTTTCTAATTTGTACGTTAATCGATCGAAATTGATTGAGTTTTAAATTGTATTCGACAATTACATACGTTTCAATTAAGAATCGAATAGTAAGTTTAATGTTCTGCTGATTCAAAATTGAAGTGTCATTTGAAAGTAAAGACTTACTAAGTTGATTTTAATTGAGAATTTTTTTCAATCGACGATTAACTTTCAGGCGTTAAAACATCTCGTTGTGAATGGAAGTATCGTTTTTATGCAAATTGCACCTGGCGGAAAATTGAAATTTGTTTCTTAATTTAATTTCGTTAAATAAGTATCAATTTTTATTCTTAATTGCAATTCCTCCAATTTAATTTCTAATTAATGTTTAGCGACATGTAACAGTAGTATTAATTGAAATTGTTATAGAAAAGTTGAAAAAAGTTCTCTGTATGATTTTTAAGATAATAATGTCAGATTAGTACAGGTGGCAGATTTTTATAACCTTTGACATAAATTTTATAGCAAAACTTTAATTTAGCATCGTCATTTATTTCGAATTACAAAAATGATTAATTTTATGCATGAATTTTAGACACCAAAAATGATCAATTTTATGTATGAATTTTAGACATCAAAAAGAATAATAATTCTATATACGAATGGTAAACGTTAAAAGTAACTAGTTTTATGTACGAATTTCAGACACCACAATTCATTAATTTTATGAGTAAATTCTGGTCGCCAGAAATATCAACTCTCTTTAACCTCGTTAAATGCAAACATATTGCAACTTGTTGTTCAAATAAGTATGCAAGTAAAACGGTCTGAATTAAAGGAATATCATTTTATTTATCCGCGCACGTCACCGTGCGGTTATGCCTTATTTACCATAGCTCCATATCAATTGGGGACAATCCACATCCGCGTTGCGCTTCGTGACAATGTTGCGAGCCGATACAATCGTATTTCCTTACCGTTGAAAATACTCATCGTTTCATGCGATATCGCGTGTCAACGACTCGTCAAACAGCGACTTCTCTCGACGCGAGTACGAGTTAAATAATTAATGAACCGGCTTCCGTGCAGTTCGTTGTTGCTCCATATGCGGCTAAGACCTACCTAGCTTCCCGTCAATTATATTATAGATTCCGCCCGTTGCACCAAGTAGGATTCCCCGTTTCGTAATCTCGACCGTATTCTAAGGTGGTCTGATCCCGACTCGGAAAATTGATCCGACTGTCACGCAGACGTGGCTGCGTGAAATTATTAATCGAGAAACGGGTCCACGAGCCATATGCGACAGATCGATGATCCATTTAAACGCGCCAGTCGCCGGGTTTAAGAAGCACAACCAGGCCATACCTCATTCAACCTGGCTCTGTAATCACGTATACGTGCTTAATGGGAAAATAGACAAGTGCCGGTACTCGAACCTCGCGATATCTGCTCGCCTGAAGCGTTATAGAGGCCGGGTCAGAGACTAGCTAGGGGTAGGTGTTATTCGAAGGGGCGATGTCTGCTCTAATCGCTTAGGGAAATTGACAAAGAGTCGACAACTGTCACTGTTACAGCTGGCATGTCGACTTTGAGTGGCGACACTTCGTGACACATATACACGCGTGTGTCTGCACGCATTTTTGGTCGGAACACCTCCCTTCAAAACGAATTAACTGAAAATGTAAATGTACGTTCGATCGTTTCTTAATGACACATTTCGTTCGCGCGAAGTTTACTGAGTTTTATTAGTTTCGCTACGGTATAGAAATTATATTTAGACATTTGTACAGTGTTATGCATGCTTACCTCAAAACTGAAAATAAAGTAGACAAATAAATAAATATTTCAACACCTAACATATACAGCCATTCGTTAGCTCAATAAAACATGACAGACATTTTGACGAAAGTACGGCAATAAAATTTTGTAATAAAAAATGCCAAACCCGAAACCAGTCATTTTAACTGGTTGGTAGTTTTAGTGTTAATAGAGCAAGAAGAGTTTAACCCCCTCTGTAAAATTATGCGACTCAATGTCCGAAAAAATAAATTTGCAAGGTGAAATTTACTTTACGTAAATTTTACGTAAGCGAAATATCATAGTACAACCTTTCTCTGATTGACAGGGCAAATAAATGTTTATTTCATAGGCAATTGGAAATTAAATATTCATTAATGGATGATACTAATTATAAATTGACTGATTCGTAATATCGTGTTAAGAATATTGATGAAATATGTGTAGTCATTTCGTCTAGCCTTACGTTTCGAATTGATACGGCATAAATGTTATTTTGTAATAGCTCTATCACACTTTCTACGTTTCGAAATAGTCCATTTGATGTGCAATGTCATGATAGGTTCTCTCGAGATCAATTAACTTCTTGATCCTTAGAGCAGATTAAAAATTGAGCATTCGGTATCATTGCATCAGGTTATTTCATAAGTAATATCCTTTGTAGACGTAGTTTCAATATATCGAACACTATTAGGTCACTCTACTGATTAATTAAAAAGATATTGTTCATTATGCCTTACAATTGCACCTCTGTAAAACTATTTGATTCATATCGATTGCTTTTAAACACCGTGAAACTACTGTTAAATTTCGCTTTAAGAATTCTTCGAATGCACAAAATCTATGATAATAATAATACAAATTCGTAAATTGAAAATAACGACATTTGGACATTGAGAAGTATTAAAAGAAATTGTAGAACATTGAAGAATATTGCAGAATATTTTAGGACATTAAAGCACATTAATCAATATTAATGAATATCAAAACCTATTGAATAAAATTAAATAACATTAAACAATGCTAACGAAGATTAAAGAACATTATATAACAAATAAAAGCATACTAAATTCTACTAAAAAAAACTATAAGTACAATTTCATAAAATTAAATAACATCAAGAATTATAAAAAATAAAAAAAGAAAACATTAATGTAATTGGCAGAACTGTAGAGAAAGTTAATAAAATTGAAAGAACCGTAAAGAACATGTTCGTGAAACCTAAATAAAATGGATTTACAAACAAGTCTAAAAAGATGCAGTCAGAACGTACTTTCGAAACTGAACCAAAGGTTCCACGAACGTCAGTTAGGTGTTTTAGCACAATTTACTAAACAGGTCCCTGGAATAACCAACTGATATTCGTTTGACGTCACTTATCGCGCATCCGGTTATTCGTGGAAATGGTACTCGTGCAGCTACTGTCTTTTTAAAATGGTCCCTTTCATTCACGCTCGTTAGTTACAAACAATCTGTACTTTTCTATGCAACCAGCCGTTCCTTTGGTTCGGTGTGCACTCAGTCACTGAGAGGCTTTCACGTTTACTTTTCGTCAGACGCAGGTAAAACGCGAATTTGTAGAATTACCCACGCACACCCTTCCCTTGCTCTATCTTGTCGATCTGCTTTCAAAGGAAACGCATTTCGCCTCTTTTAGCCGCCAACCAGGGCCAAACCGCTCTATTGAATCGCTCGTGTGCGCTCGTTTTCCCGTTTTTCGCCTTCCCGTTTTCGCGGCACGTTCCTCGCAGCCCCAATTTCCCGTTGCCTTTTCTCTTTTTTTTTTATTTCGTCACCCTTTTCGTCCGCTTTTTCGCGAAGTCACCGCGACATTCTGCGCCCAAAGAACACAGGTGTCGCGCGATTCATTGACCCGAATACGATTCACACGCGTGAAGTGGATTCTGTTGAGATCGAAGGCGTAAATGAAGATTCGAGGGTAAACGGAAAACTTCGCGCAACTTCGAGGATGCCTTTGATGAACGCGACTCTGCAGCTCATTTCTTTCATTCCTGCCGGAGGATCCCACGGGATTCTAATGAATTGCTTAGAACGAAATTCTTTGCTTCGAAAGAACTGCGAACATTTGACTGAAACTTCTTGGGAATAATTAAGGGAACTTCTGCTTTGTCTTTCGCTTCTGGAACTGTAATTCTGTCACGGGTGAAGGCACTGACATTTAATCAAGGATAACATACTTTATATTTTGTTAGATTCAGCAAATACTCATTACGGAATTTCACACGCTTGCTATTTGACCGAGGATTTTATTTAGAGTTAATTATGCTAATGAGATAAAGGTTACTCTTCTAGGTTTAATAATAGATTTGTTGACCTTTCAAGTTGTTAATGTTCTGTCTTTCTGTTTGATGATTTATTAGAATAGCAGGATACTTCTACAGGACTGATGTGAACAAGAATCAGGGCAACCTCGTGTAAATATTAATTATGAATTATATGTTACAGCGATATCAAGTAATTAGTCATTCACTTTAAAAACAACCAACCAGGAGTACCAAATTCGTGGTATCTATGGATATGCACCCATTTTGTTCAATAACATAGTATGTCCTCTTCCTGTACAATGTTCATCTACATCGTCTGTCGAATGATGAAAGCTAGTACGTTTAACCCTTTGCAAAAGGAGAGCCACAATTACCATGTTGTTTTATACTTAACTTGGAATAGATACTTTTTAACTGAATCTATAGTTTTGTACATACGATGTATGAACATAATGAAACAGCTGATACTGACAATTAATAATAGACAGATATACGTACACAATAAATTCAAGATATACAGAGTAACTTCGAAAGAATTCATAAAACTTTTCAACGAAAAAGTTGCTATCTGCGAATAGTAAAAATACCTTCGAGAGCAAAGGGTTAAATAGCGAACAGATTGATTCGTACAATAGTTTCATTTGCATACATTTGAACCACAGGTACATCAGAAAAATTCACCCAACGTTTGGAAGTAGATAATTAGTCTCTCGAAAACATTTCTTCGAATGCTGCTTTCTTATTTCCCGATATATTTAAAGTTGCCGAAGAAAATTCCCGTTCTCCCGGGGAGGAAGGACTCCGTCGAAAGCCGGGGAGAAATTTCTCCAACTTTTCCCATAACGTCCGACGAAGTCGAAGAGGACGAGTCGGTCGATCGTACTTCCCCGATGCGTTCGCGAGCGATTATAAGCGTTCGCAGTCGCAAAGCAAGCGAGCAAGTAAAATGGAGGAGCGTTATCTGCTTCTACTTCGATGGATATCATTTCACGGGATCCTGAGCAACTCCATCCAATCACCACCCCCGTGAAAACCCCCAACCTCCTCTTCCTCTCGGCTCGCTTTTCCTTCTCCGATCGCGTCGGACTCGTTGCACCCTTTCTCTCTCTTTTCCTTAACTCGCTTTGGCGCAAACTATTGATTTGTTTCATAGCCAACGGCGGCTGCCACGGTGAAACGTGAGGTAAGGGCTTCTTCGTTCCCTATCCTGCCTCGGATGGTCTACAAACCACCCCCGTTTTAAGCGTGGCAACGTGCAACGGTATACCGTGCCACCCCATGACACACGTACACACCGTCGCGGTGTTGGATACGTTGCAGCCAGTGTTAGAATGTACTTGTAACCCCATACGTTCCACCCTATTTTTCTAGGAGACCTTTTTTTGAAGGGCTCCATCTGGCCACGACTGGGATTTTCATTGACCCATCGATTCGGGATGCATAAAATATGACCCGTATAGCGAGGGTACTTTTTGTTTCTTCGAATGAAACTGCGATTGTGAGGTACCTTTAAATTTGATCCTCGAAAAAATGAGTTGAACGAATGATGTATCACGTACGACCTTTTTTTACGCGTTAGGTGGTGTATTGTTGATGAAACTGTTCATGTTTCCATTTCGATAAAATATTCAGGTATATGAATATAAATATAAAACAAATA
The DNA here is from genome assembly GCA_947623535.1 of Coelioxys conoideus. Taxonomy (NCBI): domain Eukaryota; kingdom Metazoa; phylum Arthropoda; class Insecta; order Hymenoptera; family Megachilidae; genus Coelioxys; species Coelioxys conoideus. The sequence goes on along the minus strand of OX392459.1, from coordinate 7,803,757 downwards.
TAAATGCAAATATAAATATAAACATAAATAAATAAATAAATAAAATATATATATTTGGGTAAATTCAACTTATACCTAGGTCTGCTGTGTTCATAAAAAATATTCTGAAAAATTTTCCAAATGTTAACATTAAGCTATGATATTACATTAGATAAACATCACTCAGAATATAGAAAAAAACATTATTTAAAGTACGATTTCCTTCATATAACATGTGTAAGCAATTTTTATAATTGAACATGAAAAAGTTGAACATCAGCTTGTTAAGACACGGAGATATTAAGATAGATGTTTGGATAATTTATAATTACAACTTGACAGAGTAGAACAATGTATGATCATAATTAGAAGCATGCATGGGATTTCAAGCTTGTGCAGTTATACAATGATTGTAAATACGATTCTCGTATAAAATTATTACTAAATCCTCAATAAAAGATATCGACAAATAAACTCAGTATGTTCAAACAGATAAAATCTCACGTGTCACATGAATAAGTAAAGAAGGACTAGCTATATTTCCACATTAGCATAAATAAAAAAAAAAGTAGCCATATTTGAATCTTGTCTAAGTTCATATTCCTTCACCCTAAATCCCAGTAATTGAAAGTAATGTTACATAATTACCTTGTCAAGGTACAGATATCGCGATCATTCGACAGGACAAAAATATCACGATTATTTCTCACGATAGGAATATCTTGGCGTGATAAATGTATTAAATGTTCATCTACATATATGATGCAGCGTGTGTCGCGCATACAAAGTACAATATGAAAAACACTATGAAAATGAATAAATAACCTCGTAATATTTCTTAATGTAACTTCGGAACGCGAGGTCAGTTTTATCTCTTATCAGTGTTGAGTGTAGGGTATCGAAAATCCGAGTAAAACAAACAGCATAGCACTCGCGCGCTACCGGATACTTTATCACTGTTTATTCTTTCGGGGCGCAAGGAATCGAACGTCCAATTTCAGCCGCGGCAGAATTTCTCCCGCAACGCGGCTCAAATTGCGTCGTTTTTCAGCTCCTTCGACACGGTCCACTTCCATCTTCGATAAATGAAAGCGAACGGGCCACCGATGGGAATGGGAAACATTTGATATCTCGTACTTGATTGCAAGGGGTGCGCCACGTTGCGGTGGCGGAGTCGCCGCCATGGCACGTCCATTTTCGGGATAAGATGAGAATTACAAGCGTTCCGTTTCGGGGTTGCCTTTTTTTTTCCCTCCGTGAACCTCGCCATTCCGGGAACACAATAGGAAATTCTCCATGAGACGGTACCCTTTCCCCTATCCGTCCCTGTGCACGGACATAGGGTGTTACGTTTACGTTCTACGTTACGGGAGGGTTGCCACGCTCTTGCGCAAACATTTTAGGTAAATTGTTCTGCGTTAATGTAAGCCTCTCTATTGAAAATCAAAGCGTTATGTCGTTGTTAGCTATTGCATCCCTTTTTCGTTCATTTATTACGGGGGTCCGGAGTAATGGTATTAAAGCGGACGAAGAAAATTTGATGGTGCGCGAATTTCGCGATGTTTCTTTATGCTAATAAAGACACTGAGTGATTACAATTTTTGGTGTACTTGAAGTTTGATGACAGTGTCATTGATATATGCTAATTAATTGACTTTATTAGTCAATACATAGATTAGTTGACTTTATGAGTCAATGTATAGATTTATTGACTTTATAAATCAATATATAAGTTCATTCATTTTATAAGTCATTACGAAATTCATTCATTGATTATTTCGACAGAAATTCATTTTGATGATCGTAATTAAAGTTAATTATGATACTGATCGAGAATTTAGAAATGAATACTTAAAAAAGTATTCAATGATGTTTGCATACACAGGAATAAAGTACACGCAAAGATGGGCAGCAACAGGAAAGCGTTGTGACCCTTGAACTGCAATTTTCCCTTGTCTGCAAAAAGGGACAAAGAAGGAAACGGAAGTCAGTCGGACCAGAGTCTTCGAAGCGAAAAGACATTTACGACCCATAAAGTCCATTACACTTTATATAGTCTTGCTGTGGGTGCAATGCATGTTAATAACTTGTTGTAAGATACCGCAGTAGCAAAATAGTAGAATGTTCGAATAGCAAAATTATAAAATAATAATATACATGTATGTAATAAATAGATAGATAGATAGTAAGATATAGATATTCAAATATATTATGTATATATTTACATGGTAATAAGCAGCAAAATGTATAATAATACAACTATACAGTAATAAAGTAAAATAGAAATAAGGGTTTGTATAGCAGTACAAACATTTAATAGTACATTGGTAGAGTAGTAGATAATATTGCAGCACAACAAAATTGATGAAGTGGTAAGGCAGCACATACCAGTTATGTATAATAATGTAATAGTAGAAGAGTGCATCTATAAAACGATATTAAACCAGGATCGTCAAACAGTGTAACAATACCTGACAATAATCATAAATACATCTAAAATTTCATGAACGACCGTATTCGCTTCAGTATTAATCAAAGACAAAACATTATAATTAAGAATACCTGATACAACATTGATAAAAAAGATTGCCTTAGGAGGGATAAAAACCTATACGAACCGAAAAGAACATTTCCCTATATATCTCGCAGAAATGCTTTCTTCCGTTCTAAATCACAACGTCGTCCGAAGAAAGAAACCAATAAAACAGGAAACGCAATACAATGAACCATTCGTTCGTCATCATTTTTTATCCTCAGCATCATAGGTAGCACATCCACAACCGCAGTAACGAGCATCTCGCTAATATCGGCAAGAAAATACATCAAGCGTCGATCCCCGTCTCATCGAACATCCACGTCGCGCAAATAATGTTTTATCGGTGGCATTTGCTCGGCAGCCGATGGCAAGCGATTAGGGTGGTTTATGGTGTAGGTCGTACGCGAAGAGGCCGCAAGAATCACGGTGGCGGGGCTTATCGCGCGGGCCGTTACGATGAACAATATCCGAGAAAATCGTTTTGTCCGTTGCAGCTTCCGTCTCTTCGCCGGCTGAAATGTGGACGGGTGGGTTTGGCCCTCGACATGCGACGGAACGACGAATGATTCACCCTCGGCGAGTAACATCGGTAACCCTCGACTTCGTAATTGATTGGTCCTGATACGCCTCCTTATCTCTTAATCCATCTTCCGCTCCCACGTAGATTCGAGCGGTTCCGGCCGCTTGTTGTGTACGTTACACGGAGAGTTCGCCATGGTGCATGGGGGTCGTCGGCCACGCACCGATGGGGGTCGTCGCCGTAAAGAATCAATCCCTCGGCAATATGCGCGTCACGGTGGATGTAAATATTTGCGGCAATTGTGTAAAGATCGATTTCCACGATGCCGCGTACCTCTATTACGCTTTAAGCGTGTCCCATGAATAATGTATCAAGGATAATGCTCTTAATACGGTGAGATACGGGGGCACTTTCCGCTAACATAGAACGTGTATTTTTCGCGTCGGGCAGCCTCGTCCCGCCGCTGATCGCTTACGCCAGGATGCACCAGATAAATATTGAGCATCGTCGAGGAGCATGCAAATGTCTGATATACGATATTTTAATGCCGCAATAACGCAGACATCGTTCGGTACACCTGGACGCAACGCACACTCTCCGTAAGAAGCTGAAGAGCGGTGCTCTAATTAGGCTCTCGGATATATCTACACTATTGTCTCCCATTGAACGCTATGTGATCCCGCCAGCTATGCCAGCTGGGACTTCGGCACCTTGGAATTTAGGAGCATGTATATTTAGGAATACTAGAAACTAGAAATCTTAGCACCTAGGTGCTTAGATATTTGTGAATTGTAGAGCATAGAAATCTGAGGGCCTAGGGATGTAGGTACCTATGAAATTTAGAATCTAGAAATCCGAAGACCTACAGACCTAGGGACCTAGGGACCTATGAATCCTGGAATCTATAAATGCTAGGACCTAGGAAACCTAGAACCTGTGTATTATATTGAATTTTGAAACTCTAGAACCTAAAAGCCCATCAAATCAAGTATCCCGTTCGTAATTCTAAGCTATGTACCCTGGAACCTAATAACCGCTGGATCTGAAAATTGCACGTTCTAGGGACCCCAGTAAGACTCATCCGCGCGCACTTATTCTTAGTCAAAGCAGCCCACGTAGCGTGCACACGCAGAAGACCGACAATATTAATCTTTCTCGACGAAGGGAAAATGGCTACGTCGAATTGGCTGGAAAGCGTATAAACAGGAGGATGCGTCGGACCAGAGCGTTTTTTAATACGGGTCGAGAGGTGTCGGCCATAAATCATCCACGGTGTAAAATAGAGTCGGGACGCCGAAGGCAGCGGGTCGACGTCACGAAAAGCGCCAAGAACGCTGCCGTTCGCGAATAATCCGCGTTCATTAGCAGCAAAGTGAAAAGTGATTGCAATTTGTCCGACGTGAAACGCCGTTCGAGCGATCCCTTTAGGCTCACGGGCACCCGGGTACTTGATGCATCGCCGACGATGCTTACGACGTTTTAATATGGACAAGTTACCGGCTCGCTTATGTCTTCATGAGACCAAATGTCTCTCATCCGCGTGACGGACAAGCGTACGCGCAGGCGGACAGCCGCGAAAACAAGGAATTATGGCATTACGCCATCTTGAGATGAAACAATGATGCTATATTGGTACATACGTTGTACGTTCTTCTTAACACCGAAACTAACAAATAACCAGTCAAATAATCACAAGTTTCACAAGTTTCACAAGTTTCTTACTCCAGGTTACAACAATTTTCATGGTGGTTCTCTCGTAATTTGTGTTAATTTTCCTCGAGACTGAGAATTAAGATATACATTAATCTATGCTTCATTGTTGATGTATTTGTTCTTCAACGTCATTTGTGGCTACAATTATGAAAATGGTTTAAGTCATATATTTCTTGTATTAACATAAACGAATTCCATATAATGTCGAAATAACAAAAACTATCTAGAGGTTCATTTTTAACAATTTAGTTTAAATTGATGTGCGATGTGAAATAACTGACAAAGTCACTTTTTTTTTAATTTTCCCTTAGTCCACTTTTATAATTATGGACTCATTTTTAATGTAAAAACAAGTATGCTTTATACATTGATAGTTTTGTCTTAAATCTTGCCTATATAAAATTAGTCATTTCGAGGTTTCAAATAAAATATATTGTTGCTTTGCTAATCACCTCTAACTCTGTTACCAGGCAAATTTGTTGAGGAATTATTTGTATTAATCGCCGGTGTCAGAATTCGTTAAAATCGTCATCCATTCGTGACACGCGTTTCAGCGTACAATACTGTTTGAAAAACTCGATAACGATTGAATGTCGGTGTTCATCTGTTTGCAATAAGACGACTACAAGCGGCGATATCGTCGCTGTCAGTCATAAATTCTAAGCGGATCCCGGCTAGGTTGGGGTTGAAACGATGCTAAAAGGCTCTCCTTTCGTCGCTGCGACAATTGCGCCACTCGACTGTCATCTCCCGTCATTCTTCAACGGTTCAATCGTCGCTTCGTAGCTCGCCCCTTTCAGAACGTCCCGTTTGCCACCCCATGTGCAACGCGCACCTTTCCATCCGACGTTCAGACGAGTTTTTTCGCAGCATTCCTGCGGAACGCTCGCGGGGAGAGATCAATTAGGGGAAATCGCGATAACGCCGTTTCGTTGACACCCCTGACGTCGACGCAGGAAACCCTACTAAAAATCGACGGAAGAATCCAAACGGGAAATAAGAAAGAGCATTGACAGGCTCTGTGAACGACTGGTATAATGTTTTAAACGAAAATCGAGTTTGTACATTCTGGTGCAACCCTCGTTTTGTTTAGATCAGAATACATATGTGCATTCCACAATTTTGATATTCACAAACTTTCGTATTTTTCAACTTCCAGAATTTATAAGATTTTCATGTTTCATGTTATTGAAACATTCAAATTTTCTAAGATTGACATTTTTCTTTTGTTACATTTATTACGATTTCTTATATCATTTATGTAATTACACACATTTCCAAATAAAATTTTATTTTTGAATTTATTTTGTTTTCATAAAAATTATTTTCTTATATAAGGTTTTAGTAAAGATTTAGAGTAAATGTATTAATTTATATAAATAGTAATTGAATTATAAAATGTATAATTTTTCAATATTTTCTGTATCAAGGTTCATTAAATTAAGTTTAATAATTTTACGTATCTCGATAACAAAATAGCTAAATTTATACAAACGGTTTTTTTTTTACTTATAATTATAAATATACATTCAGCTTACCAAATCCCTATATTAAACATAGGTATTCCTGGAATAACTATGTACCCAAATATCGATCACCCAAATTCTTAATCGACCAACCAATTTTGAAACTCCTTTAAATCCATCAAAATCAACCGTCGTTGACGTCTTTCCCTTTGGGTTTTACGTCTTCCGAGGCAAGGTAAATTTTCGTTTGACTGTACTAAGGGACAATAGGGTTTGCGACCCCCGCAAACGGGAGGTTAATTGGATCCTATCGACTCCGATCGTACAATGAGGCCAGATGAAATACACCCAGCCAAAGATTTGGAGACGGCGTAACGGTACTTCCTACTCTGATCTTTCTTCGCTTCCTTTGTCTTTCCACGCTCTGTTTCCTCATTCAGAAGAAGGCTTTGCAGGGAACTCGAAGGATACCAACATCGTTTCTCGACTCTTTCGTCGTAGTCTAGGTAACTCCCTTTAAACCAATTCGAAGAGTCCTTATTCACCTTCCGCACATTGCCATTCGCGTAACTGTAACGGATTTTCTTTCGAGCGAGCCACGTGCTTCGCTTACAATCCAGTGATTTTTCGAAAATTTGTTCACTTGGAACCGTAGAAAATTGGTAAATGTGAAGCTTGAAAGTTAAAGAATTCGAGAAACATTTATTTGAGAATATTCAACAATTTGAATACGTTCGCATTAAGATTTGATTTAAGAATATTCAGTTTGAAAATTTAGGAATTTTCAGATTTAAATGTTCTAATATATGGTAATTCGGTAATTTGCAAGATGCAGCATTCGCAGACATTTTCAATTTAGAACATTCATACCAAATAATAGTATAAAACGTTGAAAATATGCAAATTCCAGAAATTTTGGTAGTCTGGAAATTTAAGCTTTTGGGTTTAAAAACCCTGAAATTGAAAAGTGAAAAAGTTCGTGGATCAGGAAGTTTGCAAATACCCCTAAGGTAGCCTCCATCGCACTCTATTATGTGAGTTAATCTTCGCTTCTTTGTAGAATCTTGGTAATACTTTATGAAACTCATCGGCTAAACAAACGAATTATTTTAAAAGCGAGAGGTCTTCAAAGACGTCACGAACGAAACGTCGAGCTGATACACCCCTCGAATCGGATATTGGTTTTATCGGGTCGCGGGAGAAACATCGACACGAATATTTTCGCGTTTCGTTCGACCAATCGGAAACTCGACAGTCGGCTGGCTCTCGGTGTATACCATTTTTCCAGCCACCTTCGAGACCCGGCAGCTTCGTTAATTCGGAACGTAGAAGGGGATACAAGAATCCTCGAGGAAGTTTTAACGAACGATTGGACACTCGACGCGACACAGGGAGATGAAAACCGGGGCGAGAAGATTGTTACGGAAATCGGCCGGTCTAGTCACCGTTCCCCGATGAAACGATGGTAACGAGTAACTCTTGTTCTACTTCGCTAAACCGTTCGAAAGAGCCGAAATTCCTTGAATCGTAAACTTCCCCTCGCATAAATACGCCGTTTCCAAGAGGGAAACAGTTGGGGGCTGGGAAAACGCGGGAAGAGGCGAATTCTTGGACGAAGAAGAGGAAATCAAGAGTGGTGGGAAACCAAGGTCATCGTGGTGCATTGGCGTAAATAGAGAGGGATCAGGGTGCGTTTGGGCCACCCTGAATGTGGACTTAGGGTTGTTGAACGCTGGATATTTTGTTTATCTTGTATTACATACATAAACATATTCATTTCCTAAAATAAAATCTGCAAATTTTCATGTGCAATTGCAAGAAAAAATTATACGTTCAAACCAACTGTTATCTAAAATACACAAGTGCCCAATTTGAATCAACAGCTCGCGGATTAATTCGATAAATTGCTCAGAGTGAATAAATTGATTGTACGTAAAATCTGTGTTCGCATAAACTGTGTCTCACAATCAAATAGTAAATTTTATTAACTATATTAAATTTATTTTTTCATGTAGAAACACAAAGTTATAACAGGCTTCATTATAGCTGGCAAATTAAACCACGTTTTACAGGACATACCGTAAATATATGGATCATTCATGAATTAACATGGATTAATAGCTTAGAGCGAATTAATTGACGGTATACAAAATCTGTTCTCACAAAACCCGTCTCCCACGATGAAATAACAAATTCTATTATCTATATTCGATTTATTTTTAGATGTAGAAACACAAAGTTATATCAGGTTTCATTATAGCTTCCAAATTATACCACATTTCACTCGACATACCATATATGGATCATGGATTAGCATAAAAAAAAGGGCGATAAAATTCGGCCACAACTGAGAATGGGTTGCAGGTAGAGTCCGGTGTAAGAAAGAGCCGCGAAAGTTCAGCACGCGAAACCGTTTAATATCGGTCGAAAATAATTAAGCAGAGAGCGAAGCGGATTTAGCAGCCCGGAGGAGCCTAATGGAACCTCGCGCGTTTCCCTAAAATAATATCCCCGGCCGGCACGAAAGCATTCCCATTCTCTGCTTATTTGCACTCCGCCAAACACCGTTTGTAATTTCCTCGGCCGACCTTAATAACACTTTCCACCGTATTCCGGGAACGTGTTAACCAGATCGAGTACAATCAACGGGCCACGGATGAAAGTGTAGGTACACGTAGCTCGCGAGTCACGTGAACAAGGGATACACACGCGATCCGTTTCGTGCCTGCGCGTATTCGCCCCTGTAAGAAGAAAATTGCCGTCTTGAATCGTCGACACGGGAACGGGGCGAGCAAGAAGAACGGAATAAACGAAAGGGGGACGAGTGTCGAACCTTGTACCGGATCATTTCGCGATATTCCCTATCCCTTTTGTACCCGGGCCGGCATTCCGTGTTCCTCCTTCGCGTACACTTTCTTCTTGCTCGACTTCTTTCATCGTCCTGTTTCTGCCCTCTTTCCTCGTCCTGTTTCTGCTCTCTTTCCTCGTTTCCTATCGTCCATCCTTGTTCGGCCGGGTTCCCTTTGGCCCGTGAACAAGAACCCGCGACTTTAACCGCAGCAAAGTGGCCATGGCGAACTTAAGCACCGTGACCGATACGATTTGGCCACGCTTATTTTTCGCAACCACCGGTGTAGAATACCGTTCGCTCCGACCTGCTAGATTCCGCTACTTTCGATGCGTGACTACGATCACGGGGCAAGGTAACGCGTAATTCCGCCCGCTATGGCGACATGCTGGCCAGAATGTCGCAATGCCGGTCGTTATTATTATCGCGAAACGTAACGTCGAGAGTCTGCAATCGTTATAGTTTGTTTCTCGAGATGTTAACTGCTGCGCACCTGAATTGATTCTTTAGGTGTAGAAATGAAGGATCCAATTTTTATTCAGCGACAGTCGTGGATTATTTCAACAGGATCTAAATTAACCAGTTAGCTGTGGGCCCACTTTTGTGGTATACTCGTCAATAACACAATAAGTGTCGCTGATAAAATATTGGATGAAAAAGATGGGTCTATTTTATAAAATTGTCAATATTATTGCTAATATTTTCTTGTCTGGTTGACGAGGTATATGTGATCAAAGAGTATACTCAAAATCCTGCCACTTCTCCGTGACGAGTATAGTCGTCAAACACAGCTAACTGGTTAAACGGTTTAACACGCTGACTGCCATACGGTGACGATCGAAAATTCCATTAGGTAGTATTTTCAGTTTTAACAAATCCACGATTAAGATATCAAGTTATTTTGGAAATTAATTTCTTATAAATATAACATGGGACAGAATAAATGTTTTATAACATTTGAAAAATAATTTCATTGTATTCTGCATTTTATCAACATAAAATTAATATTGCGGAAACAAACGTATCTGCATCGCGGGTGGTTTTTCAGCTCACGACTAGCTCCATCAATAACCGGAAACTCAAAATGGTTTTTAATTAATATGAGTGTTGCTATCGCTCTTTAATTTCGCGCGCATTGCGTCATATTTCATTCAGGACAAAATCGACGTCGGTGTCAAAAAATGATCGATTCGGTATAAAATGACCAGGTCATTGTATGCTAAAACCGACAAGCATCCATTTTGTATTAACGATATTGATGAAACGATTACGCATTCATTTTCGTCAAACTCTGTGCTTCAAGCAGGTGTACCACGACCACCATTTTGCAGTACTTTTATGTCATCATCAAATCATGTCACGCTTACTAAGTTTCAAAATGAACCATTTAATACGGAATAATTTACACTCATAAAATTATTAACTTGTTAAGTTATTGTTAAATTGTTATTTAGCGCATTAACACAATTTTTCAGTGTGCTGTCGCATTTAAATCGTTGTTCGCAATGGCGTGACCAAGCAAAACCAACAGGATACACGCTGTTTGGGGGCTAATTAGGCGAAACGAATCAAATTCCTCTCGTTTGAAACTGGTAGAACGCGTGAGAAATTACTCTCTGTAAATTCGTTCTCCTAAAATATTTTAATTGTAAAACTTTTATGCTCCCGTTAATTACCTCTTTTATACGCTTTATCGCCAAAAAAAAAACAAAGATTTATTCAACATATTACTAAAAAGTACGATGAAAAACGTATCCATAAATTTGTCCGTTTATTCTGAAATATTTTTTGTATTCAAAAACATGTACCCATAAAAAGTGACAACTAAAATTCATTACGCTCATGAATCAGTAAGCAATTGCAGAGTTGTAATCCGTTGACCAAAATATGTCAGCTAAATAATATGACAAATAGGAATATGTATACACAATTTTAAATATTCCCAGGAAAAATATCGCATATAAAACTCGCTGAACAATTCGATGATTTATCGTTGTTTTAAATGATGATGACCTACGCGAGTTTGATATGCGAATACAGCTGTTAGGGTTTCCTAGGGAAAATATAGAGATAGGCAACAGATATACCATCGTTCGTCAGTGTTTAGAAAATTTTCACGTTCCCATATTTCTTTATTTAAAAACTTGGTAATTTAGGGATTTGAAAATGTTGTAATTTGAGTATTTGGCAATTTTTTAAATTAGAGAGTTGGACTATTTATAAATTGACAACAAAAAATTTGTGTGAAGAGAATTTGCAAATTGGGGGATTTAGAAATTTGATAATTTCGAGATTTGATAGTTTGACAATGCCGAATCTCCAATTTTCCAAATTTTTGGATTCGATAATTTGCAAATTTTGAGATTTGGATGTGACAAAATTATATGGATTTGAGAATTTGTAAACTTGGGGATTTGGATATACTAGATTTGAGGATTTGGCAATTTTCAAATCTGGGGATACGGAAATGTAAAAATTTGAAGATTTGACAATTTAGATATCTGAAAATAAAGAATCTGATTTATACAAATTTAGATTCAAGAGATTTATAAAAATTCGGAAATTTCAAAATTTGAGAAGCTTGTGACTTTAAAAAGTGATAAACTTGAAGTTGAGTATCGATTTTCACCACGAAAACACTGTAGAAATTAGTCAATTGGTTTCAATAACCACAATCAAAGGAAATATAAGTATTTTTTTAAAGACTTCATTAAAAGTTAAGTTACGGTATCTCCTCTATCTTGTCGAACTGATTAAGTCGATTGCATCGCAAATCAGAGTTTTATTCTGCAAACACAAGCAGCAATTGTTAAATCAAACCTTGCAACGCAAAACGCAAAGATAAATAGCTCTACAACGTACACGAAGATTCGATCCGGAAAATGCTTTCCTTTAAAGTTGCCTGGAAACCTCCATCAGTGGCGCTGAACGAACCATGCATTCTGGGGAACCATAAACATTTTTCAAAAGCAAACTTCTGTTCCAATCCCTGTTCTACAATCGATTCAACGTAACCGAAGAATGCCATCGTCATCCCTTAAATTGCCCTATCCAGAACAGATTCACGTGGCACGTGTATTCGAGGTCATTTTCAGCGTTCAGATTGCCGGGTTTCTCTATTATGCTCAAAATCACCACACCATTAATAATCGTCAAATCGACGCACCCCTCGAATTCGATCAAATGTATAATTAAACTTTAGAACTGGATCGCTTACGCATTTCCCACAGAATGCAAAACTTCCTAGGAAAAAATAACTTATACCCGTTCCAAACATATTTTGTTCGTTTTTAACGTACGAAGTAATTCTTCAAGATCCATCTAATCACAGTACATCTAATTTTCCCACATACTTTCACGTAGCTGTCAGCGAGTTAAATCGATCTCGGTAAAGTGAAATCTGTGAACGAAAATAATTTTAATTCAACAACCGATTTGGTAGATGGGACCACGTCGATAAGTAGCAACATAATGTCACATCGAATTCCGATATAACATCACGCATCGATCACGCCCAAAAAGTTTGCATCTGGAGGCGTGTCTGAAGTCGCTGAAGCAAACATGGCGCATATCCCCGGGACCTTCGACCGTAGCAATCGGAAATATTGTTTTATAACTCATATCGCGGCGTTCCATCGCGTACGTTCATCGAGGATGAGCTATTATATCGGCCGACGAATCTTTACGGCGTATCCGAACGCGGTTGAAAAATTTTACTACGTTCTAATCGGCGATTTCGCCGCTCCGGCCGATTGCCGTTCCGTGTTCCGAGATTACGTCTGGAAAATTTTGCGCTTTATGACGGATCGACGAATCCCCGGTTCAGCCTCGAGGTCCTTCAACGGCCAACCTCCGGCGTCCTTAATGGTCCCGTCCTCGCCAGACACCGCTAAAGATAGAGACGCGTTATAAACGCTCGCGTATCCCGCTGATGCATCGCCGCTTGATTACACGCGCTTACAACCTGGAACTGTACGCCTTTAACGACTCACTTATCGCCACGTTCTGGGCGGTCACTGGATCCGATGCTGACGCATCTTCGCCAATCGTTTTTCTCGCCTCCTTTCTCCGGCGATGCCTTGTTCGATCCAGCAAATTACGGATTTCCATCCAACCTGACCATCGAGTAGCCCGTAATTTGCCCCGATGCTGTTTTGAAGAAACGATCGAACCCACTCGCTCTACAGATATTCCTTTTGCCCATTGTTCGACCTGTCTGCACGGGGTGCTAACGACAACCGGAAACTTACAGTCCGGTGTAGTATAAATACTCGAATGTAACGCTGGCTTACTCTGGATGTGAATGTACCAGTCGTATGCATAAGTTTTTCCGGTTGAACTAAGAGATGGCTTGAGCCATAAGTATGCAGTGTATTAATTCGAATCATACGTCATTATGTTCGTCTGACATTAAACGACAAGCACGTACAAGTTGAGACCGACAAAATCTAGTGTCTTTGTTTTACCGTTCAGTGATCATGCTAAATTTTGTGCCCGAAAAAGAACATTTGCGGCACGCATTGCTTTTCTTATTCGATCAAAAGGAAAAGGCTGTTGAAAGTCATCGTTTGCTGGTAAAAACAATGGTGAACACGCTCCATCGATTAGAACGTGTGAGACATGGTTTCGATAATTTAAAAGTGGCGATTTCAATGTAAAAGACAGTGAACGATCTGGTAGAGCACATAAGTGCGAAGATCAGCAATTGCAGGAGTTATTGACCTAACTCAAACTCAACAGTCATTGGCAAAGTCATTAAATGAAGTTCCTTGGTCTTTTATTGCTCTTATGTTGAACCTTCGATATTCCAAACTTTTTAAGATATATAATAATGGCCACACCCTTAAAAATTACGTGTCATCTTTACCGAAAAAAATCGGAAAAAAAAACATATGCACACACGGTATATGTGAACCAGATCGTTTTTGTATTCGCAAATACTGAATGTGCAAAAATATCCACAATGCAAAGCTATTGATTGACAACCACTACTGAACCGTCGTTAATTTAAAATCAGTCACGGTCCCAAAACGAAACAACCGCAATACCGAAGTATCCACGAAGTAAAACTATCCACTGTCAGCTGCTACTGATCAATCGCTAATTTAAAATCAATCACGGTACCAAAACGAAACCATCGGAATACCAAAGTGTCCAGTTTATAAAGCTATCCACTGTCAGCTGCCAGCGATCTATCGCTAATTTAAAACCAATCACCGTACCAAAACGAAAGAACCAGAAACAAGTATCCATTTCCCGCCGCCAACGCGTTATTCCCGATTGTTTAGTAGCGTATTCCGGTTCTGACACGAGTTTACCGGGCCTCACGCGTGCACAAACGACACGTACGTGTCGGACACGCAGGATTGAACGGTCCACACGTCCTTGCTGAACAAGCACGCACACGTGTACCGTCGTATGTAGAGTGGCGTGTCAACAATTAGGAGAATCAGCGTTCGAGAACGTCCGGTGCTGATAACGTCTCTCATGCTTCGAGGCTCCGTAAGGAGGGCTTTGCTTTTCAGATCACCGTTCACCGGACGAGCCGGATCCGTGTGTGGGTGTTTCGTGTCCGATCATTAGGGAGATCCTATCGGGATTGTAACTCAGTCACTCGCTCAATCCTCCGCTCGATTACTCGGAAAGAACTCTCTCGCCTACTAGACGGCCACGGACGAAGCCGTTCAACTTCGCCGTTCTTCGACGAAACCGAGACCGACCGGCGCTCTCGAACTTCACCTTCAAATTAAGTAGATTCATTTGCACGATGCTCATCAAGAATTTATACGGCTACGACTTTCTGTAAGGATCTACTTAATGGGCTGCAAGGATTTTCTCTCTCGGTCTGGATTCGGAAGTTGGATCTCTAGCTCACCAATTAAATTCTCATTAGTTATTCGGTCATTTCTATAGATGATACTGTGAATGATGTAAATCATGCAGATTTTAACATTGGTGTTAGGTTGCTGATCTAGGTGATGTAGACAACGACCTAGATAATATGGATGATGCGCTAAATGATGTGGATGTTTATCTAAATAATGTGGATCATGACCTAAGTGATGTGGATGAGGACCTAAATGATGTACATATTGATATAAAAGGTATACAATGATATAGAAGATGTAAATGATATAAATGATAATATAGAAGGTATAGATAATAATATAGAAGCTGTAAATGATAGAAATGATAATATAGAAGAATAGATAATGTTATAGGAGATGATGTGAACCTTATAATATGATGATAGCGATAACACAGACAATAATATAAATATTGTACATACTACATATGATAATCTAGATGATGCAGACGATATACATAATCTAGATTACGTGAATAATATAGCCGATGATGTGGATTCTGATATAGATTATATGGATACTGATCTAGGAGATGCAGATTATATAGATTATACACGAGATGATGTAAATGACATATATTATGCTCTAGATGATGCAAATTATATATCAATTTATTTCTGAAAGATAAAAGATCTGACAGCCTGTTTTATATACAATTTACTAATGTAACAATTGTTTTGCCACAATAAATCATTATTGTGAAGACGTTCTCGAAGCTGATTAGCTAAAAACAATCTGCTATAGTCAAGTACATATTCATACATTATCTCTTCACACTTCTCCGAAAATTCGCACCTTCCTTTACCTCTCCAAAAGTTACTTCTCTTACTTCTCCAAAAATTGTATAACTACAAAACGACAGCGATCAGGAAGACTGAACATTTTTGAAGATCGTAAAAGAGAACCTAAAACGAAACAACTATTTCTGACAGGCTGGTAATTCAATTTTGAACGTCGAACGTGAACACGAATGTTATCGAGCAAACATTTCAGAGCACTCGGAGAACAGATCGTTGCTGAAGTTTCGTAGCTGGAAATAATTTCCCTAATAAATAAATCTATACAATGGATGCTCGATCACGAAGGTGTACAAAGTGTTTTTCCCGGGCAAATTGTACCGTGTCGCGTTAAATGTTTCTAGGTCATTCGTATTCTGCAGACAGTTTTATTTCTGGCCGGAGGTGTCGGTAATTAAGTCGTCGGGCATCAATGGAAAACTTTTAGTCCCGTATCGAGCGGTTCGTTCCGATTCTTTCTGTCTGGAAGCGTTCTAAATGCACGCTGCCGCGACGAAAGGAAACAATATCGGCGGCTAGGTGAATGGAATACCCGTGGAAAAATTGCAATTTGCAGAAAAGCCCCCGGAGACAAAGACTTTCTTCGGGAGAGCTTTCGTTTCGAACAACTTCTTACTGGCCTGGTTTCCTCCGCTACAAGCGTATCGTGAATCTTGCAATTTCATTTAAGCGGTGTAAGTTACGTCGACACGATTGCCTTGGAAATTATCGGCGAAGCCCGACGGCGATACTCGAGAAAATTGGCAAAGGTATCGACGATCGTTCAACGCTAGCGAACCTACGGTAAATAATTCAATTTTTACAATGCTACTCCCGCATTGTACTTAACTTCCCGGGCTAAACGAACAGCGAGTTCTTCGCGAAGCATCGATTGTTATCGACTTTCCTGTAATTAACTTTACCCTATTGCATTAACGCGTTTCATTTACCCTCTCTACTTTTTTCACGCTGTGATGCATTACTAATAGTTCATACTGTGATAACGAATCCTTTAATTTTCATCATTTTTAGTGCCATTGGTATTGCGAATTAACCGATGAACTTCAGGTAGTAATTCAGAATTCAAGACTGGAAGCATTCAGGTGGTAATTGCGAGTCTTACTTTATAAATGTTCAAAAAATTGAAGAATTATTTATCCGCACGAAATGTATATAAAATGTGTTCTTAATTTACTTGTATCAAATAAAGACTGTTTTTATTCTTAATTTATCTGTTTAAAATAAAGTCTGTTTTTATTCTGAATTTTTTTGTTTCAAAGAAAGCCTATTTTTATTCTCAATTTGCTTGATCCAAATAAAGTCAGTCATTCTTAATTTACTTTTTTCAAATGAAGCCCGTTTTTATTCAGAACTCATTTGTATCAAATAAAACCTGTTTTATTCTTAATTCATTTGTCTCGAATAAAATAGAATAAGATAAAAACAATTCAGACCGATAACAATTACGGTAAGTGACATAAAAGGTGGTCGCTTCAGACGGTTGCAATTAAAATACAATTAATTTATGTAAGATCGTGATAACGTCCTAATTCATTATTTCACCCCACAGATGTATTTATGAAACATTTGCAGCTTGATGGACATTTATAAAAGACATACAACGCATTAATTAACTCACTGTTAATATCAAAACACTCGTAGATTCCGTTGGAAGTAATGGTAATACTATTATTTATGAAATAATGTGGTTGTCACATACTAACGCGAAAATGCCGTATATTTATACGCCGTTAAACTCGAAATCGCATCTAGTACGAAGCAACGCGGTACCTTCGTATTACGCGAAACAGCTTCTATTCTTAAATAATCGATGCAACATGTTTGTCACTATCATCCCCGTATCATTAGAATAATAACAGCCGACTACGAAGCGGCGTCAAACGTGCAACAGTAAATTTGAAGCGAGGCCATTTCTCTCCGTCACCGTGCGTTCATCTTGTCGTCGTTATTAATATCCCGACTATTATTCCATCTGACGCTATTTATCGTCAACGTAGAAACACTTTACCGCGTCCCTGACGCCACGAGTACGCGATAATTACTCGAATCGACTGCACTGAAATATATTTTAGGTCGATCGGATTCGGCGGCGAACAACGCGCAACTCCAGGATGTGTTATTTCGTGACGTACCTCTGTGAACGGGACTTAAGAGGGTACACGGGTGAGATATAGCACCTGAATGCGTTCGCCGTTATTAACCCCCGGCAAGAACACACGGCGGGGTATCCTGATTGCCGATCGTCAGTACCTATGGTTGCATCGCGCGTGAATCATCGCGATCCGCTGTCTTTAAAAAATTACGGTCACACGATCTTGTATCGTTCCCTCTTTTTTACCGTCGATGTTATTCGCACCGATTCGTGAACACCTTCGGTATGCAGTCCGAGGTTTGATCAGAAATATTGCCGAGTGTATTGCAGAATTTGTGGAGTATTATTTATTCTTCAAGATTTTGCACTTCTTGAGTGGAGATACGAACGTATACTGATTTTAGATCTTGCTTTTATATAGAGTCTAGCAAAATCGAAGATAAAAGGTCTACTTCATTAACATGCATGTATACATACATTGTCTAAGGATACAACCTAATAGATCTTGCTTTTATATAGAGTCTAGCAAAGTCGAAGATAAAAGGTCTACTTCATTCACATGTTCATAGGAAATGTATGTATACATACATGCGAATGAAGTAGACGTATTTCTTTTGATTTAGCTAAAATCTATATAAAAGCAAGATCTATTAGGTTGGTGTGTATAAAATGTCATATATATGTAAGACTGTATCTTTTTTAAAAAATTGTTTCCAATGTAAATATTTAAAATTGAACATAAAGTAGAAAAATAAATAAATAAATACTACAGCATCACCTGACATATACAACCATTCATTATCTCAAACATTTTGACAAAAGGCCAGCAACAAAATTTTGTAATATAAAATGGTCAAACCCGAAACTGGTCATTTCGACCAGTTGGTAGTTCTAGTGATAATACTCGGAACTGAGAATAAAGTAAGATGTCCACATAAAAGCTACCGATTTCTTAAACCCGAGGTAAGCAATAGCAGACATTCGTGTCGCGCACGGGTCTCGAACACGTTTAACCCGATTCCCGGTAGCTTGTTTACGAGAACAGTGGGCAAGGTCCGAACGAGAATTCGCGCGGTCCTGACTTTTAATTCCTGTCGAACGAATTTAGGGACGATCGGTAGGTGGACACCGTAGGAAAGACAAAGAGAAAGAGCTCGGAGCATGCATAATGACCGCGCGCTCTGAGGGAAGCAAAAAGGAATCTATCTTGTCGGGAAAGTTATTAAGGCGGGCTGGGGCCCCATTCACGAAATGAACTTCTTTAAAGGCAGCACCGACAAACGGCTATATTGCATCGGACTTTAAAATGCGTTATTTAACGGGGCCAATACATACACAAAGTATTCCGGGGCAACATCATCTGCATGACTAAAAACCACCTCGGGGCCGGACCGCTTTCGTTACACACGAGCCCACCTCCTTTGCCCTCTTTCAACGCGGGGCAACATCGGCCCCGAGTCCGCGCCTCCTGCACGCTTTCTCGCTCCTCTAAATTACGCCCCAGTTTGCGCCAGCGTCGACAGCCCCCGGATCAACTCGAGCCCCGTGCGCGCCCCACCTTCCCAGGACCGATTAAATTATCGATGAATTATTTATCCAGCTTCGGAGAGACGTATCGCGAGCGGATATTGCCGGCACCGCGAGCTTATAAAACCGATCCACCGGATGTGTATCCGGCCCGTCGAACCCCCCGCACCCACGGCATCGGAGCACTTGAACCCTCTTCCTCTCTTGTCGCCCTGCTCGCGGAATTATTAAAACTCGAACCAGCCACTACGACACCGATATTATACGTATACGTCTCGCGGGGCGGCGTGGCCAGGAGGCGGCCAGGGGGTGGGATGGGGTCGGGCCGGACAGGGTGCACGGGTACACATACCGGGTGGCCGCCGGGCAGAAAACAATAAAGCCAGGCTATCATCCGGGACGGCACTTCCACCACTTCAACTTACTCTCCCTCGGTCCTTTTCTCTCTCGAACCGTCCATTTTAGTCCACGCTCGACTCTCCATTCAATTTAGATCCCACTTATGCTCTCCAGACATGCGCCCGTGCGTCCGCGCGCGACGCACGTCATATTTATTTTATTTATTGTAAGCCGATCCCATCCCCGGGCTTGAGTTAATATTTTCCTACGAGATCGCGCTTCCACTCGGCACGAGCGGACCGTCTCTGCCCCCCACATATCCCCACGCACCCCCGGTCCGCCATTTCGTCGTCACTGTTTTCCGTTCGCGATCGTCGCTTCCGCAACACGAATACTACCCCACCTACCGTCTACCGTGCTGACCGGTATCACAGCCACGAGGGTTCGCGACCAGACGGCGAACATGTAATTTCGAAGTTCGAGGAGGACCCTGAAAAATTGCCGGTGGGAATTAGTTATGAAGCGAACCGCCAACGTTGACCGGTGGGGGAGGATCCAGACAACTCCCGAGTTGTTTAAAGAGCTCTGTCGGGCCTCCGCTTTTCGAAATAATTGTTTTTCCGCTACGCTGCTCGCTTGTATTGTTAGATTGTAGCAATTTTAAACTTGTTAACGACGGTATACGCATTTTGCGGCTGGCGATCTTCTGGTTGATTGCTAATCTTGCAACAGGGATTCTTCATTTCCGCACATTTTATAACCTCCGGATCCATAAAAGTTTAGATACATTCCGAAATGTCAGAATAGAGGTTCTCACGTTTCCTGACGTCTTCTTTCCTGAGTATCGAGGTATTATCAAATCTCTAAACAGCCAGATTCTCGTATTTCAAAATCTCTAAATGTCCACATTTCAACACTTCTAGGCACCCACATTCCACATGGATATCACTGATGATTATATTCACAGTTACATGTATTTCGAGAGTCCTAAATTTTCTGATCCCAAGACCTTCATATATCAAAAACCAAGTATCCCTAAGTACAAGTATCTTGTTAAATCCATGTATCTCAAAATCTAACTATCTTAAAATCTAAATACCCCTAGGCCTAATTTTGTTATATCTGAAACTGGTAATCTGAGACCTTGTCTTAATTCTCGAATCGTTAACACCTCGACGGTCACTGTCGCCTTTCCAAATGCTAATCACAGTCATAAAAATCAATCATTCAGGAGCGTATATTGAACGATCTGTATATAATTCTACCATTCTAAAAAATTATACGTGAAAATGCACAAATTGAGATCCATAAAATATCCTGCTATCAAAGTGATAATTTCAGATATGATTTTTCAGATAAATTTGAATCATTCATCTGGATATTTGCTGATTCGATTATTCGATTAGTGCAAGATATGGCGAAGAGGTAACGCAATCTCGCACAGATAAGATGGCTTTTGATTTCAATTCGAACTTGACAAAATTGCTCTCTGCGGAGCTTCTCCTCGTTCTCCAGTCGCTAGGAAGTTTGATACCTCGATAGAGATGCGGTCGGCGATAGCGAACCCTCGATAACCCTGTCCACCAATCTGGTAAATTCAATATAATTAACCATCTATGTATTTTATCCGATTGATAATCAGAATTCAATTCAACCTGGGTCGTCTCCGTTTGCTGTTATCAATGATAAACTGACCTGAAATTTGAATCTATCTCTGTGCTGTGAGTACACATGCATAGTAACAGTAGCTAGAAAATTGATTTATTTATTACATTATTTATTCATTGAAATATGCATCCGGAAATATATGCATTACATTAATATTTTTTAGGAAATGATCACAAACTTCAGTTGAAATTGTGAATGCATTTTTTAATGAAATACTTTGTTGAAATTGCATAAACTCTGAAGTACCCAAATATTTTAAACTCTAAATTAGAAGATTTTTAGAGTTTCTAAGATCTCAAGATTTGAAATGACCAAATTGTTAAATGTTTGTAGAATTCCAACATTTTTAATCCAAAAATAACTTTTCGCATTTGCAAGTAGTCAAATTTTCACATTTATAAAATCTGAAATATGCAAATTTCATAATTAGCAATTATAACGTAGACAATTAAGAAATTACGAAATCTCCGTCGTTCTATATATGGAATTGTACAAATTAAATAATTTACGGAATGAAATGTTCGACGAGTTCTTTCTTGAATTATAATTTTCCCTGGAGGATACTACCGTTCCCTCGAGCGTATGTACCCGCAGTGTTAGTTTCTCCCATTCCATTCCTCCGCTCTTCTGCTTCGTTTTTGCGCTGCACGTTCTCTCATCCTCTCCCGATTCCTTAAATAGGCGCTCACCTGATCGAGATTCCTATCAGGCGGGTCTTTAAGATAATGATTCGCGCGAACGATGCGTTAAGCCGCATCTCGTTCGACTGCATCGGCACATCGCCGGTGGTAACAAGATATAATAATCACTGTCATCAGTACTGCCTGGTACAACCCTTGTTCTTTGACGCAGCCAACGAAAAACTCGCCTCTTTGAGGCACCATCGATTGCTCCACGGTTCAGACTTACCATACATAGAGACATAATGGTGTCACGTAGAATTACATACGCACATAGAGTTACACACATACGTAGAGTTATACATATACGAATTACACATATCCATAGTTACGTACATAGAGTTACACACATGTGCAACTTACACATGCAGATAGTTACACACATATATAGAGTTACACACGTGTACAAATTACAGATATACATCGCTACACATATGCATAGAATTACACACGTATGCAAGTTATACATATGCATAGAATTACACACGTGTGCAATTGACACATATACATAGTTACACACATGCATATAGAGTTACATAGAATTGTTGCATACTACGCGGAAAATTGTGATTCCAGTCGATAACGACATAGAAAAGTAAATATCGTTTAAAAAATGCGAATAATGTTCTTTATTCTTACTACAGTAAACCCATGCACACATGTGTGTACATAATACCGGTCAACCGTAAAAGGGAACACGTTACGATAAAAGAAAAATTACACTCACTTAATACAATTTAATCTGATGTCTTTGGTAATGAGAACCACGATCCAGCGAATGGTGTGCATGAATAAGTGTAGCGAGGTGTACGTGACATCACCCTGTCTTATGGGATTTTTCTATCAACGCTAGATTCGATTATTCTCGAAATCGTGCAGCGGTCGACACGAAGTACAACGACTGTGTAACCCGCTCTTTTACTCGACGTCATATTAATTGCGCTCGCTAATAGAACGAGCGTTGATTAACGGGGGAAACGTTTGCGCGCGGTCACTTCATTAGTATTCATCGTGGCTCGTAATTTATCAAATAACTATTACCCAAGTGGCGTAGAAATTGCGGAGCACAGTAAATGCCACGGTTACTTCGTTCGTCTAATGGACTGCGACAAAGTGAAACTGTTTTGCTTGAAGTATTAGATCGCTACCGTAAGTTGCCCCGCACCGTAGACTTCGATCTCCTCGACGTTAAAAGTAGTAAATCAGACAGAGTTTTTAATTTATCCGTAGCTTTTTGACCGGGAATTACGCGGAGTCTAATAAAATTTTATTAATCGCGCGTATTTGAGATATTAGGGTAATGGCGTCCCGTCGCGTTTCGTTCGAACATAAACTGTCATGGTCCATTTGAACTCGTTCGACTGCAATGTACACCGGTGGATAAAATTGCGACACTGAAAATTATTGATCTAAGTACTTAATACTGTATTTATATTAACCGGTGTAACATATAAAATAGAATCGTTCGTTTCTAACCGCCTTCATAAATCAAACGCATATAACTTTTCATTTGGGATAAAAGTAATGCAACTCCAATTTGTAACATAATTTGTATTTATTTATATTCTTGCTTTTACTACGTGAAAGCGTTAACTGCTGCTGGAAATTTATTTACCGATAAATGCGATTTAAGATATTTAATTATGCATTTTAAATACATTTTTTTATTCAACAACATGTTCCGGTACCTTCTTATTAACTTTATTTACAAGGTGAAAAGTAGGATATTTTACAGAATTGGAGGAAATAATGTAGCAAACGGTTAATGACAGTAGATTAAATAGAAATACAGATTTATGGCTATCCTTGCAACCCGGAATTACGCAGATCTGAATAAACTTCGACTAATCGTATATACTTCAGGTATTAGCATAATGGTATCCTGTCAAGTTCCATTTGAACCAATTCAACGGCAATATACTTCGCGAAACGTGAAATGTATCGTTGGTTCTAGAGATATCATTCTTCAATGTTTATCGACGATTACATCGCAGCGGAATACCACCTGCAGCGTTTGCTGGCGGTGTAACGCGGTTATCACCAGTTCCTAGACCGTAATTTCAGAAACGACCACGAAACGGAATTACGTAAACACGTATTTTATGATCGGTTTTCACTTACACGATCCCGAGTCACGATGGTTCTACGCGATTAACATTGATCGCCGATCGGTTAGCTCGTCGGAAAAATCTTCTTGATCAGCGTTTTCGCGAAAATCCCTCGATTTTTCGAACCTGATCCAGTTCCATCTTCGACGCGGATCCGATACTGATACGAGGGCAAAGCTGGCATTATTAAAGACGGTACGTGCAGAAATCCTCTCTCAAATTATAAAGACCCGAGCTCCCTCGAATTGAATCCGGAAAATTCTCCGTGGAAAGCGTAAGAGCGCGTGTTCTCTCCGGATCTTTTTACGGGAACAGTTTTCAGAGTTTCGAGCGTAATTTTTATCGGGACAGATTTAAACGCTTTGGACGACTTCGGAAACGTTCGGAGATGTTACTAATACGAATTTTGGAAAATGGGGTCCTCGGTATATTGTGCGTTTGCAGCGGGTTATTTTCAAATTAATTTTGCAATAATCGCGAGCAATATGTGATTCTTTATAAAGTATGTGATTATGCATTGATTTCTGAAAATTTTGCTCTGGAAATTATAGGAGGCGTATGCTGGTAGGAAGTTTCAAGGCGGTATGAAATAGAGAGACAAATGTATTCGGATTTTTAAATTTTTATATTAAAAAAGTTTTGAATTTCTCAATTTCTCAATTTCCCAGCTTCGAAATTTCTTAGTTTCCCAATTTATTATTATTTTGTTAATTTCCTAATTACCGAATTACTTAAGTCCCAATTTTCCTATTTCCTCATTTCCTATTTTTCTGTTTCCATAATTTGATAATTTACTAGTTGCCTAATTTCATAATTTCATAATTTTATGATTTCGTAGCAGCTTAATCTCCAAATGTTTCAATTTCCCAGTATACCAATTTTTTAATTTCGCAAACTATAAAATTTCCAATTTCTCGACTTTCCAATATCGCAAATTCTAAATTTCCCAATTTCAAATTTGCAATTTCCCAATTTCTCGACTTACAAAATTTTCAACTTTTCAACCTATCGATATCGCAAATTGTCAATTTTTCTATTTTCCAAATTCCACACATTCTAATATTCAGTTTGTTCGATTTCCCATCCTAATCTTCCAACTTTTCAATTTCCCAATTTTTCTAAATATGCAAAATAAAATTTCCAAATCATATCTGCAAATTTTAAAACATTTATTTATGTTTTTATTCTGAAGTTCTCAAATTTCCAAATCCCTAAATCCTAAAGGTCCAACGCTCTCAAATTTCTACCTTCCAAATTTCCTAAATCCCCAAATTATCCAGATCCTGGAATGTACACTGGAACGAGTCACCCACGCACCTCTCTACCCAATTACAAACTAATTCGTTACCGAGAGAGTTAAAAATCCCGACCGAATTTCGTGAAAGCCGAGCATCGAGCTAGTCCGGCATTTCCTTACGCGGATTAAGTTGGATCTCGAATGGCTGCGCGAAAGGTCTCCCAGCAAATTACAAATCCAGCGCGAATCAGGGCCGAGGTCGCTTTATCGTTGCATTATTGCCAATTTACGGGGACAAGTTAGGGGACTTCCAATTCTTCGATTTCAATTTCATTTCCAACCTAATAATCGTCCAACTTTTCAATTTCCAAATTTTGAAATCACTTCAACTTTCAGCTCTCTAAATCCCCAAATCCTTATGAAAGTCTAAATGTGCAAATTTAAATTTCCAAATCGCATCTGCAAGTTTCCAAATTTTCAAACGTAACAATTCTGCAATTCCCAAATTCCAAAGATCCAACGCTCTTAAATTTCTACCTTCAATTTCAATTACAAACTAATTCTGAGAGAATAAAAAATCCCGACCGAATTTGGTGAAAGCCGGGCACCGAGCTAGTCCGGCATTTCCTTACGCGGATTAAGTTGGATCTCGAATGGCTGCGCGAAAGGTCTCCCAGCAAATTGCTAATCCAGCGCGAATCAGGGCCGGGGTCGCTTTATCGTTGCTTTATTGCCGAAGAGTCGTGCACGCGCGGCTCGGCCGATTTACGGGGGCAAGTTAGGGGACTTCTTACTTAACTAACCGTCTCGAACGAGCCTTTCGTTCGATGCCACGGTGGCTAACCGTGCACCAGGTAGCACGATTTAACTGCGCTGGTGCTCGATAACGAAGCCGGGTAACGAACGTGCCCGAGGATTTCGTTAAATCGGATCATTTGTCACGTCCCAGGGCCGGTCGTATCGCGGTGGCTAACGTAGGTGCCTGCCGAGATGTCAGATTGTATCGAGATGGAAAACCAGGTCGGCGTTGATTGGTCCATCGAGATGTGCCTCGTCTTCGGCTCGAGTACACGGGTACGTTGTGTCCGTTCTTTCGACCAGGGAGGCACCGAGTTTCATCGATGAATTAATATTGATCGGTCCACGTGCAACCATGGTCGAAACACGTCGGACGTGCGTTCGACACGGCCATACACGAAACGTACCCCTGTCAACGGCTTTTGACTCTGGACCGCGTTGGTTACGGATAAACGGGTTAGACGGGTAGCCGAAGAATGTCGTGTACTCGATGATGTCCTTTGCTCGTCGAATAGAAAATAGGTCTGTGGGTAACGGCAGTAGCTCAGATCGTAGGTTTTGATCGTTTCGGTATACTCGATCATTTCTTTCGTCATATTGTATGCCTTCGTACCTTAAAAAGATCGATGGAAGAATGGAGGGACTTCGTTCTTGGATAACCAAACGATAGGGTGAGATAGGGTGAAAGGATAGATGGTAGAGAACAAGATGGAAGATAGTTCTGACTTTCTTCTGAAGCTTAAAGTTGAATGGTGATATTTAAGGTAACGTGGGAACGAAATATACACATGTGAGTTCGTGAAATGTATCGAAATGTAAATTCCTAAATTCCCAGATTTGTGCATATCTAGATATATAATTATGTTTTTATATACTAAGAATTTATATTGTAAGACTTCTATGCCTCTAAAATTGTATATCATGGGATTCTTATTCTATAGATTTCTATATTCCTATGATCTGTCATAATTTGTTCCTACCACTTATGAACTACAATTCATGTATCCCTAGATGACTATACCTATAAATAGAGGTGCAGACATCTAATTTGGGGACGTAGGCATTCCCAAATTTCCCGATCACAAGACCAACATATTTTAATATTCCAAGATCTCATCATCTCGATATTCTAAAGTCCAGGTATCCTTTGATCCAAATAGTCCATATTCCTAATATTCCCAAATCTACGTGGATTTGTATGCACATGGAGATACATATCCCCCTACTAAAAAATTAAAATATCCCAAAAACCCAACTGTCCCGACCTCGGAATATCGCTAGGACCAAGTATCCCAATATCCCAAAATCGAAACATGCCTAGACACAAATATCCCTAGATCCAAATGCACCTACATTCCCGTATCTGTATCCTCGTACCCCCGATCGAACAAATACTTCTCCAGACGCTCTGTCCCCAATCTTCTCAATCCCTACGCCTACAGATCTCAGCATAGCTCGAAGCATCTTTACCGAACAGATTTAGCTCACGAATCGTAGACTAAAATCGGTCAGCAAAGTTTCGAAAGCAGCTTACTCCGCAGCATACGTGACATTCGAACGAATTGAATTAACGGGCGCAAGAAAATTCGTAGCGCAGAGGAGGATAACCGGGGATCACGGGATCGATCTAATCGCGGAATGATTTCGGCGATTGGCAGAGATCGTAGAATGCTTTTCCGCCGAGTATTGCCGATGCAGGGAGCGTAGGTGGGCACCCGAGCCGGCAATGTAGGATCGGATGAGCACGGGGTCACATCTCCAGTCACGTCCCGGGGATCTGTAATTGAGGAGGATAGGAATCGGCGTTGTCGGTAAAGCGGTAACGACTCCGAGAGTCCTGCTGCTCGTCGATTCCGGGCTAGTGCCTTTCGTTCTTACGGTCCACCCTTTCGTTCCGTGGGAAACGTGCTCACGGGTGGAGATCCGCGTATTTTTAGCCCACCACGCGGTTAACTCGAGTTACGGTCAGATCGTGGATCCTCGATCGACGATCGTTGTCTGAACGTTACCTGCGATCGATCGGAGGCGAAGGGGCCTATCTCCTGACCGATTCGCGATAGATCGGACACCCATTCCGTTATTACTATGTCCAGGGTTCAGACGGTCAGCGTTTATACGAAGGACGCAGCAAGTTTCGTGATATCAAATGAAAACGCACTTCGTGGAATATTTTGCAAGTAAATCTCAATAATTCTATAAAGTAGAAAGAGTGAGGTTTCCTGAGTGATGGAAGAGGATGATAGAGCAGAATCGTTCATACTAAATACAATAAACACTCTGTATTCGTTTCATATTCAAAAATTATTCACAAAATAAAAATTAAAAAATATTCCATATACGAATCGCGTAAATAAAAATAAAATTATTTACAAAACAATTTTTTCACATATACAAAATAAGTTTCTTCCTTTCTAAAAGAAAGGGACGTATGATACAGTCAAATATAACACTAAAACCTGAAGGCCATTGATATTTCCAACGATTCTAATAGAGCGTTCTTACGAATAATACTTGTCGTGGTCATCTACTTCGTAGTTGCACAAGGTGAAGAGCCTAACGAAACTCGATACCCACGGACGTTATCTGATTGCTCGAATGAGAAGGAAAAATTCCTCAGGGTCCGGATCTGATCCCGGTTGGCCGTCCGTGGCTCCATTCGTCGTGGAGACAGCATCGTCCCGGCGAAGCATGAAGGGAAAGGTCAACGGTTGAGTCTTTCCTTCTTTGACCCAGCATCGAGCGCTCTCTGTCGCCGGGCTGTCCGTTGCTCCTTCTTCAGCAACGGCCCGTCTAGCTGGTACCAGTCCGTTTGTCTAGCGGATTGTCGCTGCGTCGTGTTCGAGTTACCGGTACAGACGGACCGTTGTGTCCCTGCAACGTGCGATCTACGCTCGTACGGCCGGCCGAATGCCGGTTTGTAACACGGAAGTGCATAACACGCGATTCCTCGGCAACGAGACAACGGATCGGCTGTCCACGAACGATGACGACTCGGCCGAGTGTCGCGTGGGTTAACGACACCGTGGAAAGCGCATTTTCCAACGGCTGGGAAGGTCACGGCACCGGTGGAACGTGTCTCCCACTTTGTTTCCGTTCTATCTTCCCATCGCGCTTCGTTCCTTGTCTTCTGGGTCAATCGGACGCGTGCACGCTCTGCTGCGACTTACGCTTATTTTGCATAAGGGAACATAGTCGTTGAACTTAAAAACTTTGCAATTTATAAATTTTTTTACTGAGAAATTTACCGTGCGTTCTTAACCAGTTCACCCCGTAGTGCACGATTTCTTGGTTTGAGAGTTCACAATCTTTTCGGGCGTGTTCGACCAGAAATGAACCTTTCCTGATATACTAGCGACCAAAAGAATATTTTGTTGACATTTTCTCACTTTTTTTTACCACTAACATCAAAAGAAACAACATATATTTTTTTTCTAAAAATCATGCTGAAAGGGATAAACTGATTCGACGTCCATTGGAAATAGATGGTAGAAATAATGTAAAACACAGTGGATTAAATTATAAGAACGTTATCCAAATTGAACGAATAACAATTGGCTTAAAAATTCGAATGCTAATAGCATTCATGTAATTTTGAATCACAATTAAAACGAATCCTATAGCATTCATGTCCGCGAACGTGTTGATTTAATTTAGTACAGAGAATGATATTGAGTAAAGCATGCACAATGGAACTTCGCAGGATGAACCAACATCGCGAATCTTTTCGAATATTATTGTTAGAACAATATGCACACAATGATGACTAATAAAAGACAACGATATTCGTGAAAAACGTCGATTCCCTTCCGCCGATAAACTTTCTGCCTCCCCAGTACTATATTTTCCCTAGAGAATTGATATTTGCCCTTGACACGCCGAGTCTTCAATAACGGTCTCTCGATCGTCAAAGTAATGAAAGGCCGAAGATTAAAAGGTAATTATGTTAATGGGAGAAAACTGAATGGTGGCTATGAAACCATTAGTAAGCGACCGATATAATGGTGCTCGATCGCGCATTAAAAAATATCTTGTGACGGACGGCTGGAGAACGGCGTCGTAAATCGAAGCGTTCCCCGAACGGGAATGCCGGAAATTGTTTTCTTCGTTGGCCTCGATCGAGAGCAGTCTTAACCACGAGAAAGGAGCCGGCTAATCGATTCATTGAACCGGCTAACGTATTGTCACTTTTCAGGACGGCGAACGATCCTCGAGCGGCGGCGCACTTGAAAAATTCTATTACACCGCATGAATCACTGACAGCTATTGAACGAAACTGTATTGTACGAGAGCCGGCCAGACCACCGTGGAAACCGATCGACGAACAAACGATGATATCGTGTGTACACAAGCCGACCGGCTGCACGCTACACTAGAACGTCCGATATACATATATATATATATATATGTATATATATTTCTAGCGGTTGTTGCGAATGATTGGCAATTATCGATGCTGTCGCCGACGTAACAACACCGGCCAGAAAATCGTTGGTTCACAATGAAAGCTGCTTGCGTTTCGAAACTAACAATCTTTAGATCGTACCTTACGATCTTTGGACAGCTACTCACTGTCGGACATGGACCAGTTACACCTGACACGCCATAAACGTGCCGATGGAAGTTCCATTAATACAAATGTTCAGAGATTTCGAACCGTACTGGTGTGGATTTGGAACTAACACTCGATTCTGCTGTCAGTTTTTACATTAGTATCTAGTACTGTAATATTATGTACGCTGTAGTGTTGGAATATTTATCCTTTAGCGAACTAAATATTCATATATTAATTCGTATAAATATTGTACGGTAGTAATCCGTATAATGCAAAGAAAAATAGTAAATTGCTAATAGGAAGAATTTAACCCTTAACGAACGAATGTCGCGATACAGGCATGACGTGATATTTCAAGAAAAAAGTCCATAAGTAATAAACATATAAATGTATACAAATCTATACATTACATACATATATTTATTCGTTTATTTCAACCCCCATTATTCTTCTTCAATTTTCACTTCAGTATATTGAAAATGTTCATAAAATCCAATAGGTGTGATAATGATCATGTACTTTTTTCGCTCTAGCAAAGAAAGCAATTAATTTGTTAAAATTCCGTCAATCAAGTGATTACTGTTCCAGAAAAGTGCGCTCGTTTAAATTGACTTTATGGATTTTAATACAGTGGGTTGGACCTGGATGACTCTACCCTGCTGTGGTTTCTTGACGACTCACTCCTGTCTGATTTCTATGGTCCTCGGTGTTTGGTACTGTGTTGTACTGCTTTTTATCCGAATCTACATATAATGCATATAAAATTGTTGCAATTTTCAACATATAGAAATATGAATATTGAAAAATTTGGAAAATTTTTGAAGTTTGAGAAGGTAGGGCATTTGAGAAATTTGTGAAATTGGATTTAGAAATCTGAGAACACGAAACTTTGAAAAATTAAGAACAAAGTTAAAAGTGTGCCTTTGAAACATTAACAATTAGGATCTCTGCAAACTTGCCTTTTTGAAATTTGTGTAGTTTCTATTTCTTGTATATTCAATCTGGTGTCTTCTAAGTTTTTTTCTCCAGACTTACCGAAACACATACACCCACCTGATTACGTAACTACAACAATTGTCCCAATTACAACAATATTAAAACTCCCTCGTACCAAAATGAGCCAAGGTTTCCACATAATAATGTGGAGGTATAACTCGAAAGAATCGGGCCACCGATGGGAAGACGGTGGCGTAAAAAGTCGTCGATCGTGGCGAGATCTCGTCGAAGGTAGAACGCGAAGAAAGCGGACGTCGAAGACAGAGACAGGGAAGAAGAAGTTCGGTAAGGTGGGTCTATGGGATGTCGGGTTGTGCTTAGCTCGTGTCAGGAATGTAATTCACACGCCGCTGGCATTCCGTTTCATTCCATTCCGCCCGCGGCTCCTCCTTTGTGGCCGTGCACCGACATGGCGTCACGAGGTGGCACGATGTTCTTTTTCACCTGGCCACCTCACGATCCTTCGGCGACCATTTCGGGACCCGGTGCACGGCCACGTTCGGGATCGCGAAATGGTGGATCGTGTTCTCGGTTTCGGTTGAATGGCGTTTCTCTCCGTCCTTCCACCTTTCGGGATATTCCGGCTCCATTACCGGGCCGGGAGGGCAAGAAACCGGGGACACTCGAAATGGACAGTCGATTCGACAGTGCCGTTTGACGTTGATCCCTGGCGATTAGTCGAACAGCGACCACTCTCGGACCCTCGTGGTTTTGCTCGAATTAATCGCGATGGAAACGTTTCGCGTGCGCTGCACGGCAAACAGCTTTCGACTCGGCCCGAGCTTAAGCTTCCAACCAATTCTATGGTATTTAGCTTTTTGCCGCGTGTAATGGCGCATCTTTGTTTCGCCAGTGTCCACGTTTTTATGCAAACTGTGCTTTCGGGATGTGTCCGGTAACCACGCTCGAGCGGGATACCTCCACATATTTCCCACTGCATCGGTATTTCTGATCGATGCAAGAATGTACACCGTTCATGACGAAAGTTTGACATCTGCATTTTTTTTGTCGAAATTCAACCTGCTATATTTTTCAGTTACATACAATTACCTTGAAATTAGAATGATTCTCCAGTTGCGATATTATACGAAATGATAAAAATCACTTTTCGAGACGTTAAAATGATTAACTAATAATATAGTACGCTTCTACTAACATAATATTGTTAACACTGTGATAATGCGGTGCTTGGAGATTCATAACGTATTCTTTTCAGCAGGCTCCTAACATGTTCTATAGCGTTCATGTCGAGATAACTGCCTGAGCATGGGAGCAAAGGGATATTTTCTTATGGAAGCATCCTTTTAATGAATTTGGCTCTGTGACATGGGGACCATCGTGCATATACGTACATTGGGATCCTAAAGATGTATAAAATAGAAGCAATCTAGTATTTATAACATGTTTATAGTATTTGCCATTCATGATTCCATTAACAAAATAAAGTAGGCCTGGTCCTTCAATTGTTATACAGAACAGTACCATCACTGCTTGTGGATGTTTTATCGATTTCACCACATAATCTTGACGGAATATGAATGACCTAACACAATTTTCTACATATGGCATACTATTATAAGTATAAGAGTAAAATATTCGCATGTGGTCCAAACTCGATGGCCAGGGACTGTAATGTCCGTGTAAGTACCAAATAGTCTGTTCTTGTAGAGGTTACTCGAAGTTACTAATAGTCGTATACTCAAGATGGCTGATCCAGACTTTCTGCCACCGAAGATGTCAAGGGCATAGAAGTATTTCGGGAAAGTAGCAACTTCATCGGGAGAAGGAAAATGCAGTGTCGTCGACAACGTCGGTGTCACGTGTTGGAGGAGCAGCGTCCAGTTGCATTCCTGACGGTTCTTCTTTCTCCACGATACAGCACGGCGAGGGTGTGCACGAGCGAGAGGGAACAGCCGGTGGGAACGGTACGAAGGCATATTTATTACGACGTTAGCCCAGTTTAGCAAATTACTTGCATGCCCCCCTAACCACGCTGTAATGCATGCCCCCGCCGCATTCTTCTCCCGTGTAATTCCACCGAGACGATCGTTGCTCTCGTACCTTTCGTTCGAAGCGAACGGTCAGCTACCAGTGACATTGCACCGAATCGCGGCTATTTCGCGTGGAGAATGCGAGCAGAACGCAACAACGACTGAGCAAATAGCCCTCGAGTTCATTGACTTCGTCTTCGAAATCGTCTTCGTGTACGTCTTCGACGTCACGTTTATTTCGACAACGGCGGAAATGTTCTGGATGTTCAAAGCCAGATGCAATTTGTACACAGCTACGTGCGATTTGCGTGCATCTATGCGCAGCTAGATGCAATTAGTCTAAGAAGGAAATGTGCTGAAAGTATAATGGTTGGTTTAACTTACGGATTTAACACTGGATTTAACGAATCCGTCGATATGACGGATCTTATATTTTTTCAATTATGCAAATGAGTAGCTTTTCTCAAAGTGTATGTTAACCATTACTTTCAAAATCAATAAATCTCCCGCATTTCAGAAGTACCGAAGTGCTCCATAATTATAGAGTTCCAAGGGGTTGCAAAATTTCGTAGGTACCTAAAATTTTCGTAGTTCAACAGTTTAAAACCCCAAAACTTCAAGGATCCTAAACTTTCCAACATCCCAAAGTTCAAAGATCTTATAATGTTCAACATTCTAAAATTCAAGAATCCAAAAATATCTAACACCCTAAAATTCAAGAATTATAAAATCCTTGAAGTCTCAGACTTCAAAGATTAAAAAATCTCCAGCTGTTCAAAATTAAAAGACGTGAAAATCTGCAAGGTTCCAAAATTCAAAGATTCCAAAACCCCCAAACAATTGAACATAAAATAATTCATGAACCTCAACACCCCAAAATTCAAAGATTCCCTAATCTAAAGGCTCTAAAATCGAAAGGTTTGAAAATTCTCACAATCCCAATATCCAGAAATTGAAAAAACCCCAAAGTTCCAACGTCCAAAGATTGAAAACTACCCAGGGTCGCAATGTTCATATACGCCAACCGCTCAGAGTTCCAAAATACCAAAATTCCGGTCAGAAAGCGTAATTCCATAAACCGTATTTCCACCCATTTGCAAACGCGATCCCAAATACCGTAACGTTCGCTCTCACGAGCGTTGCCCAGCAAAAACATCGTAATTCGGTTCGGCCAGTCCGTATCTCTGTGCCGAGGACAATAAACGCTTATTATATTCGCGCAGAAACGAATGTAATTACGAACACTCTGATCCGATGAAAGCATCCCGGCCGAGTCGGTTCGTTTACCCGATGCTCGACGGCACTTCCGGTTCGCTGTTGCACTCGGCATAACGACTGCGAGCGAAGAATCGCGCAGTTGAAAAGAAAATCAAACTAGCTGCTCGGCTCGTCGCCCGAAGAAGCTCTCCAGCAGAAATCAACGCCGTGAAACAATGCCGAGACCCGACCAGCGGGTCCTCGGTAAATAGAGTTAAAAGCACAATGGCGGCGTATATTTACGCGGAGCGTCGTCGCAGTTTTCCTTCTCGCCTGCCACCGTCTGCGACCGTTTCTTTCCGGGCCGGCTTACTATGACGATACAACAGACGTCTAAGTGGCCGTGAACGCGCTGAATGCATTTCAATCTCGTTCCCGTGATTACTCGTCGCAGTTGAAACGATCACCCGGCCTTTTCTCCTCTCTGTTCCTTTCAGAGTGGCCCGGACATTCGAGAACCTACCGAGACACGCTCCGCGTAACGAAGAATAACGCATTGTCCACGGTGCATTGCCACCCGCTATTATGATCGTTCCCGTCGTTATCGTGATCCGCGGGCGAATATCGTCGCGAAGACACTTCCGCGAGCATCCCACTTTAGACACCAACCTGTCCACCTTCTCCGTATAGCGAACGGACTTGTTTCCACGCCGTTATTCGACGACGCGATGAAAGACGCGCGACGTCGTTCTACACGGACGACGCGGCTGTTGTTCGTTTAATTCCCGCGGACAATTAGCTAAGGTTTCGTTCGCGGTTTCTTGTCGACGTTGAAAAGGAAGATTCAATGTTCGCCTCGTGTGTACCTCTGCGTGAGCGGATGTTTGGATCCGTCCATTCAGGATATTATTTGTTAGAAGACGCGATTCAACGACGACGGCCATTTTGGGCTTTTACACGGTCCTCGTGTATACGTTGCTCGAGCACGACGTTTGGATTACGCGCGAAAACTGTAGAACTTTTGGATTCACTAATTTTGACATTTTTCAAGTTTTCGAATTTCCATATCACTAAGTTTCTTAATCTTCGGATTTTTTAATTTCTCGATGTCCAAGTCTATGGACTAGCAAATTTTTACATTCCGAAATTGCTAGAGCCCTATATTACTAAATTCCTGAATTCCCTCATACATAAATCCCTAGGTTCCCAAATACTTCAATTATCAAATTCATAGAGCCCTATATCACTACATTTCCAAATTTCAGAAGTCCCAAATCCCAAATTCCTAAAGTCTTTTATCACTAGATTCCCACACTCCTAGAACCCTATTTGACTAGATTTCCAAATTCCCAAATTCTCAACTTCTTAAATTCTCAAATCCCTAAATTCCCAACACCCTGCCTTTATAAATCCTTACATATCTCTTCCTTCTCAAACCTTTACATTCTTAAATTTCTATATTCCCAAATCCCTAAATTCACACCTCACTACATAGCCAACCCCGAAAATCCGTGAATCTCAAAGCCTCGAACTTTCTACGCTCGGAAATTCTGCACTCGCCCACACATTTCCAGATCCCGGAAGTCCCTAAAAATTAACGATCGATTTTTCTCTCTGGCTACATTTTGCAGGAGGAAGCGAGGTTCGCGTTCGATCGTGCATCGGTAGCAGGAAGGGAGAAGCTGTTGAAGGAGGAAGAAACCGTGCAGAGAGTACGAGAATGTAAATTCGAGTCGCAGACTTTAAGTGGCGATCGCGGATGAAGATAGTCGAGCGATCGAGTCGCGCGGGTCCGACCATTCGCCACGAGAGACCCGATTTTATCAGCCACGTATCGTGGCCGGATAAGCGTCGGGAATGGGTGTCGATATTCTCGTTGGCAACAAAGTAGCCACCGTCCCCTTTTTTACCCTGTTTAATGCCCCCGCAGGACACGCGCGTCCGAAACGGGAAACAAATTACGGACGCGTCCGTTTCGATGCGTACACCTTGCTACCTTCATCTTCGCCAATTGACGTTTTAATCTCACTCATATTGCTGCCATGTTACGGCGCGTTAAATTCGGACGCTCCTGCGACCCTGTTGAAATATTGAAGCATAATGAAACGCTTTAACGATTTCGCGACAGCCGATCAAACGTAAATCGGAATTTTAATGCGTCTCGTTTCTTCGTTGATTATAGTTTTGAGATGCGGAGAGATGTCATTTTTGTACGGCCTGCGTTCGTGTGCGGTCGCAGGTTTTTTACTCTTTCAGTTTTTAATCGAGGTCCCGAAACTGGGAGGTACCGTTGCTTTTGTACCTCGAAGGAAGTTCTACTTATGTTTGAAAGCTTTTTTAAATAGTGAAAATTTATATGTTGCAATTAATATATATAATATACTAAAATCTGGAAATCCTTTTACGTACAAATTTTTTTAAAGAATGTATTTAATGAAATTATAAATTTACGACGGTATCGTTTTACATATTATATTTACGAAGCAATGAAACAAATGGTTAACTGATAATAGATCGTCGGAAAGCCGGTTAAACAAACCACAAACTCAAAGCAAACTCCAGGTAACTCGACCGCAAATTTATAAAGGAAGTTCTGAAGTTCGACTGTATCTGCATAAGAGAATGCTATACATTAATTATCTGCAAATTGACATTCGTTCGTCGGTACCATTGTGGATCATTATCCACGTGGTTATCCAAAATGGATTTACTAATCCTCTTTGTATTTCGCGTGACACGAGACCTCAGAGAATCTTAGTGGGTCTCTGTGTTGCCTTAACGAAGCGATCAATAAACCTTATCAAGGATCGCCTAATCAGGGGATACACAGTTCAGCCCGAAACCGCTGCAGAATATCGTGTTTGATCAGACGAAGCCCCTATTTACGGCTCTT
The DNA here is from genome assembly GCA_947623535.1 of Coelioxys conoideus. Classification (NCBI taxonomy): domain Eukaryota; kingdom Metazoa; phylum Arthropoda; class Insecta; order Hymenoptera; family Megachilidae; genus Coelioxys; species Coelioxys conoideus. Next base: position 7,765,953 of record OX392459.1, on the reverse strand, counting down.
GTCATCAAGCTAAGATGTTTGTAACGTGTTATCGCCGAACAACGTTGTATCACGCCAAATTACTCGCAAATCATTTCGTATTCTGAACATCCCTTGCAACACTTTCTTTTTCATGTTGCACAAATATCACGAATATGTCATTTTATGGACGATTCCCATGAAATTTCAAATTTCATATATGTAACCATTTGTGTCGCAAGCAATGCGATCATGGTCTTCAGAATTTGTATCGAAAAATCCAAATACATTTCAAATGCTTCAAGTGTAAGTTCAAGTTTACAGACGCATGTATATCACATAGCTCCTTTTCTTTATGCAAGTAACACTATTAAAACATTTTGTATTTCATTGTTATCTTCCGAATAATTTTTGTCCACCAATACATGAAATATTTATAAATTTAAATAAAATGTGCATTATTATACACAGCCTTCCAATCAGTATTACCAAGTGTTATAAATTCAATCCCTCACGTATTACCACCATTCAACGAAGTTGAATTTTTGCTAGAATTTATTCCGCAAATGCGTCAGACAAACGAATTATTCACTGTCACAACAATAAGGTGACTAAAGAAAGTTCGATTCTCGACACTGTGTTGCATTTAACGATTCTCAATTAGACTGAAATTAAATATTCAACCGTATCAAAAATATAAAAAGGTATAATATACGTGAACCATGAGTGTGTAACGTGTGTAGCACGCCATTATAACGCAAGTGGTTAATAAACTGCATACACTCCCCATCATCTTTTGTCTCTACCTCGGTCACACTCAACGCGTCCTACCTTCGCGACTAAATACACGAAGAATAATTCAGTGCGTTACAACGGAGGAAGTACATTAGAATAGTTCATAATCCGGAAGATACACGAGGCATCGAACATGCAGCGTAACTAAAAGCTGCTGATTCGTTGCGTCGGGTCTAATCCGAGGCAGCGCAGTCATCGAGCGTCGCATCCTTTCGTCGATCATATCTCGTCCGATTCCCAGAGGATTGCGGCGACGTAACGCGTCCCGAAAGTAGATCGACGAGCTCCTTAAGCGCATTATCGATGTTCGTGTCTGTAGAATGGCGCCCGAGGAATCGGTGGAGAGGGTGGCCGTCGGGCTCCGACAACCGGTCAATGCGAGCGAACATAAATTTAGCAGGCGTACGTGGGTGAAGCCCAGCTAGCCAGACTGTCGGTGCCACGCCTGTTATTGTCCCCCTCCGATATCAAAGAGGAAACCACCTACGCGTACGGGCTACCTGCAACTTCATCGCGTTCGCAATAAAGTTCGGAACGCTAGGTGGCAACGCGCACGGGGCGAGTTGCCGATAGTCGGCGCGGAAAGGTCTCGCTAATTGCGCGATTAATTAGCAATATGATTACCTCGCTTTCGCTCGAACAGCCGCGCGACTCGTTCCTCACTCGATCTGGTGCTCGTTCAGGCAGCATTTGTACGCGTTACGAATCGCGCTGGCAGCCCACACCGAAACCACGGTGGTGCACGTGTTCGCGTCGGCCATTGTCTCGCGGATTTAATGGTGTCGCGTTGAATGGGGGCCCGCAAGAAACGATTTCGACTCGATTCTTTGAAAGCGCAGGCCTCTTTCTTCTATTGCTTCCTTCGATCGTTCGCGGGGTGAAAAAAAAAAATTGGACCAACGCGCGAGACTGCTTTGAATGGAGGCCGTGTGCGCTATTGACTCCGATCGAGCCTCCCTTCTGTTCGCCTTTAGCGTACGAGATTATTAATAACGGGCCGGTGGGCCACGAATTTTCCTCGGCGGTAATTAAAGCTCGCTGCGAGGCTCAAAGCAAATCGTTCCCCCGCCTATTTTTTTTTCTCTCTCTCTCTTTTTGCCTCGCGAATTTAGCGCCGGGAAGCGCGTTAAACGTTATGAACGAACAAAAAAAAAAAGAAAAAAGAGGAAGGAAAATATGTTATTACGTAGCCTCGGTTTTACCCCCTTTTATCACGGTAATGCACCGCTGCTTCCCTGATAATGCATTTTGACCCATTTATCCGCCGCGCAAAAAAGAGTTGGTACAGTATAATCTTGGCACTTTAAGCGCACGCTACATACCTATTAACCGATGCGGTAATTCGTCCGGCTGCGAAACGCAGCAAGAGGAAAAGGGACGGGAATGGTGACTATCCGTTACCAGCACGCTGCAACCGGTGTCATTAAATGTAATTAAAAAACATAAAAAAAAAAAAAGGTGGAAAAAGTGGAGGTTACGATTCTAGGAAACACCGAAAAGAATAATCGCGTGAAATGCGCTTAATTAACGGCGCAATTAGACTGCGACGAAATATTACCGGGTGCAGGTAATGAACACGCGTTTCAAGGTGAACACACGTAATTACGAACGTCGAAAAAAGTCATGGGAACAATTCGCTGCATGCGCATCTTTCGCTTAATGACCTTCCGCATTTCGTTTCCGGTAATTAAAAGGTATTAACTCTTTAGCGATTATCGATCAACTCGAATTAACTCGGATTTAATTATCGACGAGATGGAGAAATGGGCACGAGTTAGGTTCTTAATTCTGATTGCAATTTTGAAGTATTGCATTTTGTTAGTGCACTGTGTGTCAATATTTTTTGCACTATTAAGGAACATTAATCCCATTTCTCAATCTTTACCTTTTTTATAGCACTTATAATTTTGGTATATCATAGCACCCATTATCTCTAGTATTTCTCTAGTCTACTCCACGGGTTATGTCTATCTCATGCTAAAGTTTTTCTAGAATTTCTTTAACCTTCCTTAAACACTCAGTATCTTTTTTTTTAACTCTCTATGTATTTTTCATAGCACCGTTTATAACTGCCCCTTGGGTTCGATACCACCCTTCATAACTCTGTCTGGGTTGTCTCTAGGTTTCCCTAGTCTCTTCCCTAGGTCCCATCTATCTTATACAAGACTCTTCTTGGAATCACTGTAACTTTCCTTACAGCGTCAATAACTCTGCCTTTAAGTTACCCCATGTTTTTCAATGCACTCCCCATAACTCATTCTATGTTTCCATAGTTCTTTCTATGTGTGCCAATGTGTGTCTTGTGCAGTAAAGAATAGCATCTCACCTTGAGGATATTAGTTAACGCGTTGAGTACCACGTCAGTCATCGGCGACTGACATTGAATTTCCCTTTCACTCTATATAATTTATTCGATTAAACATACCATTAATACATTACACAATTACATCAATCCCCACACTATCGAAGCAACAAACTAGCCAAATAAAAATGTTCTGAAAAAGGCAATAAATATCCCTAGTATCGAGAGCAGCACGCGCCAGGCAGCCGGTCGAATCGTCGTTCAGGCCCGAGCCCGATATCGGATGTTCAGTCTCGTCAAGGAATTCGGCGCAATTAGACGAGAGCGAGTGGCCCGGCGGCAATTACTGTTGGTAATGCGGTTACACCGAGGGAAGAGAGTGCAAGAGGAGCCGTCGGAGACTGCCGGACGAACAAGCGTCAAAACAGCCTCATTAAGGCTATTAGCGTTCGAGCCGGGCCACAAAGGGGCCCGGGCGTAAGAGTAGCGGGTGCATGCCGGTGCACGCTTCGTGTCGCGGCTTAAAGCGGCATCAAAGATGTTCCGGTCGGTCGTGAAACGTAGCCGGGCACAAAGGTGCGAGCCGCGAGCTCCAACATCTATCTGCCGGGACGAAAGTGGCCGACGCTTTTTGCCACCGGTCAGACCCTGTAAAACTTTCGATTTACGTAGCGGCACGGTTTTTGCCGGTCGTTAACCGGCCACTTGGCCGATCCACGTGAGCGGCGAGAAGAGAGCTCGCGATCTGGCAGCCGCGAAACGACGGATGAGAATCGATTTTCCGCTTTCCGTCGCTCGAACGGACCCGCTCGAACGAGGAAGCTGAACGAGAAGCGGCGAACACCGGTACAGTCGCCGACAAATCCTGACTCGTCGAAGACAATATCGTAATCGAAGGAGATGTTTCTTCGCTGAGGAAGCATCAGCAGGTTCGTTGTATTTAGGGATTTTTGGAATTTTGGAAATTTGTCGAGGTAGCAATTTGGAGATCGTGGTGTTCGTAGGGTTTTGAATATGGAGATATAGGATATGACAATTCAGGATTTATGGATATAGATATATTTATAGGTAAATTTAAGGATATAGGTATTTGGGGACAACGAAATTTGAAGATAGTGATATTTAGAGACTTCAAAGTTTTGATATCTACAGATACGTGAATCTGAAAATTTGATGTTCGAAGAATTTGACGACTTGGGAAGTTGGCCATCAAGGAATTTCAAGATTTGGGAATTTAAAGATCAACGTATTTGAAGATCGAAGAAGTCGATAATCCGTGAATTTGAAGATATAAATATTTTGAGATTTTAGAATTTGGCAGTTTGAAGATCTAGAAAATCCAGTATCCAGGAATTTGATGATCTAGAAAGTTGAGGATCCAGAAATTCGAAGATATAGATATTTGGTGATCTTTGGATTTAGTAATTTTTTTAATAGGAATTTGAGGATATAAGTATTTGGAGACTTTGGAATTTTGACATCTACGGATATGAGAATCCATAGATCCAGTGACCTAGAAACTTAAGTGTAAGAAAATTTGGGAATTGTAGACGTTTGAAAAGTCAGAAAATTTAAAAATACAGAAATTCGAAAATGTGAAAATTTAAAAATACCGAAATTATAAAATTTGAAAACCGGAGGTGTAAATTAGAAATTGAAAATTTGAATATGATAACATTGCAGGCAACAAGGTCGAAGAATTCAATAGTTCGCGAGTGAATCCGTGTCCGAAGGAAGCCAACATTGCACGAGGGTGTACATTGTCGCAGCTCGGTTCGAGAAGATTAAGGAAACGATTGCATCGAGTCGACGGATTCCCCGTGTTTCGTTAATTAGCCATCGAGGCAGCATTATAAGGGTGCGTTGTTTAATTAAGAGACAAAAGCGCGCGAGGTTTCTTCGGCCAACTCGACGGTTCTCCTTTTCAGATTCGAGAGTGAGGCCGTTTTATGCTCTAACCGAAAGGGAAGCATTTCGTTCCGGTTTTCCGTCTTTGTCTCGTGGAAATGTTTTACGCAGCCGCGTCTCAAGTAGCACGTGGCCGAGCCATTTAAATCATCGAAGCGTGCCGCATTGAAATTGTCGTCGCCGACAGACCACCGGCGTTCTTCTCGGATGGACAGGTGCTGGTTAACCCGTTTCGGATATTTCCGCGGGGAAAGCCGGCTTACACGGGCCTCTCGAAACTCCCGCTCAACTTATTTACCAGCCACCTGAAAACGCGGCATAAAGCTTTCTGTGCTTTACCCCTTTGCTCCGAAGGGGTTGCACGCGCAATAATTTCAATAGGCCTTGCTTGCCCCCTGTCAAAACAACCCTCGTCCCGACCAAGAAGTTCCGTCTGTGCCGAGGGGATTTTCTGCTCGCCCACTGCACCCCGACCGCCTTTTTCATCCGACGAGTGTGCCCGCCTGGCTACTGAATTCGTATAACGTTAAAACAAACGAATTACGAACACGCTACTCCGAAACGAAAGTTTGCTTTCAACCTCGCTAATTTGATACACGTGCTCTTTCAGCCGACAAGTAGACCCTGTAAGGTGTGTCTGATGCGTTGCACGGAAATAAAGAGTTCCTTGCGTCCGGAGTTTCGCGATTTATCATAACGTCCCTTCCGGTTCGCTGAAGAAAGCGATCTCTCTCTCTCTCAGAAATTGATTCGGCCTCCACATACTAATTATGATACCTTCGCATTACCGATCAAAAAGTACAGTACTAAAAGAACGTATGAATAAGCGTAATGAAAAATTTATAAATTAAATGTAGTTAGCGAATAAGATTAACCCTTTACCTTAATTTCTTGTACCTGCTAATTAATTTTCAAAGCGGATCAAGAAATGGATTTTGAATCAAATGTATTGCAACAGTGCATGGTTGCGTGAGAAATATATTTTTAAATTATTATAAGTAGCAAACAAATAAATAAATAAATACATATATATTGTTATATTTATTGTTCAGCCAATCTATTTATCTCAATTACTTATACGATCCAAAAGAAATGCGACGTTGAACCACACTCGACACGGGAGTGAAAAAGGGTTGAATTTTATTCATCCTAAATTTTAATGCGAATGACAATCTGAACTTAGAAATTAACCCTTTTTTGTACGACTCTTGGTTGTAGTTCTACCAAGTACCCCTGGAACCATTAATTTTTTGTCAATACCCAAATACTCAGGATGATAACCAACCTTCGGAATTCCTAAAATTCCAAGTTCATAAAACCGCTTTAAAAATCTATGAATTTGAAAACTGACCAAGAGGAAACGAATGAGTTATAGGACCTCTTACCCCTGAATTGCTATTTCCCTAGAGAAACCAACGTGCAAAACCAGTAAGCGAACGCTGTAACAGACATCATAAACTACCAATACCTTTTATCCTTCCTTTATAACTTTGTGCCAAAACGTTTATGGACGTCCTGTTATGTGCCACTTTAGAGCTATAGAACACACCGGTGAAGCCTGTAACGGAAAACTGTAAACCCCTACATGAATCAGTCGAAGTCAGAATCTCTGAATGTGTAATTTGTAAAATAATACCGCTCGAACAAAACGTACAGATTTATTTTGTGTCCGCCGTAGAGAAAGTCTCTAATACAATATTCCGAACAGATAGCTAAATTCCATTATGGTTTATTGTACAGAAAACTCGTTGAACCAATCCAGCCACCATATCCGTTCTCCATACTGTCCAATCCGGCAGGATTCATATCCTTACGGTTCTCCCTGTCCCGTCCACAGGATACATACTTCAACGCTGCATAAACCTGCGGGTAACACCTTTATGTTTATTGCCGCCTACGCCAGTTCCTGCTCTCGCTTTCGAGTCTAATTCCGAACAGAACGAAAGCGAGCAAATCGATCAGCTGTACCGCTAACCAGGAACCAGTTTGGCGAATCTGGAAAAATGCAGAAGCCGATCGGGTAACGAAGCGACGTTAGCCCCAACAATGGCTCGTAACGAAGACAATAAGGTTCGGGTAGGACCCATCCGGTCGGAAAGTGCTGGAATTACCAAGGACGAGTTCCGGGAGTCGTTGTCGCGCGCGAGTAATGAGGTATATTACCGCGGCAAGGCGTACACTTTTAACGTCGCGTCGTCGGGACGCTGGTCGCCCCGTAAATTCCCGATTCCCGTGGTCCCCTCGTTCGAGTCGGGACCCCTGCTCGTACTCGACCTTCAACCCGGGCCCCGTACCCTTCCGTGACGCTGGCAAAGTCCCGGGCCGAGCGTGGAAATCCGAAACTCGGCGTGTATCGTGGCTGCTGCATCGTGTTGCATCGCGTCACGGGCGTCGGAGCCGATCGTTAGTCACGTCTCGCACGAATAACGCGTGCGAGTCGACTCGTTACGCCGAAATACGCTCATGGAAAGACGTGACGTATGACGGGGGTCGTGCTGCACGAACGGTCCATATATTCGTCGGAGACGAGCCGTTAATTGTCCCCCTTTTCTGCGACGATCCTCGCGGAATCGAGCCTCGGACCGCAAGGGACTCCGCGAGCCACGTCGAGGCCCAACGGCCCGGAATTCTTGCTAGTTTATGATCCGCTCGCGATTTACCGCGGGACTATTCGACCTGGAATCTGGAACCGGCCGGAACAGCGACGAACGTGTGCTCGTTTAATTGCATTCCCCCGGTGCAATTTGGATGCTGCCGGTTCGAGATGAGGCATAAACCCGATGCCCGATTTCGTTCAACATTTTTGATCGTGGGAACCAGGGCGGAAAAGGAACATAAATTCCTGGGAATTGGCCGCGACCGGTATTTTATTTTCTGCTATTAGCTCTGACGAAAAGTTCTGTTCATACCACGGATGTGAGCCGATTATTTTGAAAGGGGCGTAATACCATTTTCCGAAAAAATTTAGTTAGCTACTTTAATAGTTGCATTGTTACATGATTTTTTCAACGTGTTACTTATATATTTAAAATCATTATGATCTTGTAACGAGGATGCAGGATTCAAAACATTCGACTTACTGCCGCAATGGGGAAAATCGAAAAACTGTAATAACATCAAGTTAGCACCATTATACAAAAATACGACACGACTCACAAATCTAAAATAGAAATAATTAATGGATTTAATGTACTACATACCATCTGCGCGCCATAGTTATTTTAAGTCCCACCCGCATACACAAACTGGAGGAAACTTAATAATAATTAATAAAACAATGGTAATTTTAATGGAAAAATTATTTTACGAGCAATAAATGTTGAATATCCTTTTGATTTTGTAACATAAATGTGTATATACAAGTATGCCATAAATACATTTAGGAATATACACATGTGTCATAAGCACATACATTTGAGTCTACACCCATGAGTCATGTAAACTTGATGTCCAATGGTGTATCTACTGTAGCAGAGTAGAGGTTTATATGTTCAGTAATAACTTTATATTAGATAATTATTATTATGCTCTTGCTACTTTGATAATTGTTGCATTAACCCAGTGACATTTTTAATGAACGTTATCACCTCTCATTCCAAGTTTCGACAATTTGCAAAGCAACTAAGTCGAAAATGATCATTCTCTCCCTCGAGCTAACCTAGTTGAACTCACCCTAACCTATTCGAAAGTCTAACCCGTTAGATGTGAAAATCAAATTAAAACGCGAATATATTTCTCATAAAAATAGAATTACGGAGCGCAGAACTGGAAACGATATCGTTCCCCGAAGGAATTTTATTTCGATCTGGTTAGCGTCATAAACTGTTGAGCTTATCGGGGGCCAGGCCGCGGATAAAGAAATAATTCGGACGTTAATCGTGTTCGGTGCCATGCTGGCGGCAGTTTTCAAATTGACCGGATAAAGCCGCGTCACGGAACGCGCTAATTCACGCGGACATGTTCGATACGTTAACTCAGTCAGGCCGAATGAAACGTTTTCGAGCGGTCCACGGCCATAATCGTACGTCAAGCGGAACCCGCGTTTCGCGATGCGGGGTGGTTGAATTCCATTTGGTCCGCGGTGGATGGATTCGCGGAACTCGCGCCGCGTTTTATCCGCTCGGATGCGTGAGCGTGTTGTACGCAAGTTACGCGCTGCCATGGGAATTGGGACCGATCGTTTTCCATCGTTTTGCATCGCGAACGCCGACTCGAGGAGGTTGTCTTTGCCGACGGAATACAAATGCGTCTACGATCCGAAATCCAGCCGTATTTGATACGCGAAACACCGTCGCCCATAGTAATGCGCTACGAATTTAATCTCTTGGGTCCTACCATAAATACATGCTTCCCCTTGATTCACGACCTGCACGATCAACGATTTCGTAAGGTCCGAAATGCACGAAACGGGTTGCTCGCTCGGAAGCTTTCTAGCTGCTGACGCTCGAAATGGGAAACACTGATTAATTTAGTGGGAGCGTTGCACTCCAAAAGGTGACTGACACTCGCCATTTCGTTTAATACAGCAATTTGGAATAGATATTTTCTAATTCAGTCTACCGTTGCATCTACAATCCATAAATGTAATGAGACAGTTAATAGTGGCGAATCGTAATAGAGAAAGAATTCATCCAATTTCTCAACCAAAATTTTAAAGTATCTTCAAATTTTGTAGGAATTTTTTGCACAACTCGTAGTACCGATCTATATGTCCACCTCTGATGATTTGCAACTTCCACTCCTTTTAGGTAGAACACATAGAACTGAATTAATTAAATTATAACTCATAGAACTGAATTATCATGTTTTGAATCTTTGTTTTTGTGTATTATATTAACACAGTGAGTACCATATTGGAGCAATTTGCGTTTGAAAAAATTGGGTTAGTTAATATTTTCAATTTTAACCTTGTTAGATATGTTCAGTTAGGAAAGTGGACAAATTTTGCATAATATAGCTGTTAAATCTGTATAAAGTGTCTTGGAGTCTCCCTTAAATATGTATTGAAGAGTCATATGCATATGTGTGATGGCATTCAAAGCGTTAAACAATCATTCTAAATCGATTATTTCTCTCATTTTAGGATAACAAACATCAAAAGTGATCATTAGAACAAAAGTAAAATTAACTTTGCGCACGACAGTGTGTAACAATGTGAAGTCACGTTCGATTATTTAATGAAATCATGCGGAACGAATACAAGGAACAACACTTTGAAGACGAATGTCGAGAATTCTTCTTACAGTTTGGAGCACACGTAGTTGGCAACGGGCGAAGTCGTTAAGATTCGCCTCGTTATCCGAGACATTTTGCCGCCGCTCGTTTACTCGAATTAATGCTTCGATACGATCAGTGTGTCCAGGGTTAACGCGACGTAACGGGTCAAACTATTTCGTCTGGTTAAAAATAACGGGGCAAATTCGACGAATTCGAGTGACACGCGTGCCGTCTGTATTAAGTGGCGCGTCGTTACGTCCCGTTTCCGACAGTGGAACAAAGAAAGGAAGAAAAGATGGAAAACTAGCACGCGACGCAGGATCGCGAAGCGTTACAACCAGACGGTTGGCAAAAACGCGTCAGTCGAGACTAATTGCGAGACGAGCGATGACAGTGTTCCCCGTTTGAAAAGCTTAAACACCGCCTTGTCGAAACAATCTACCTTCTGTTTCCTGCGCGGGAGATTTACAGAGCGCGCGATTCCTCCCCCTTTTTTCGCACAATTGTTTCGCTGGGTGTTGATTTGAAAAGTAGGGTAGAGGAACGTGATTATTTTAATACAAGGCGGTATTTAACGCCTGTGTGTCAAGAATTCGAGGGATGATTTGAAACAATTTTTACAAATATTTGTTTCCGAGGTTCGTACAGTTGGTATTCCATAATTTATATTGCTGTATTATTTTACGATTTAGCTCTTTGCACACGAATGCTTACTCGCCATTTGTTCTAATAGAACAATTTGAATAAATATTTTTTAACTCAATTTGTAGTATTATTCATATGTGTAATGTTTGAACATAGTAAACTGGGCAACAGTGGTAATTAATAATATAAAGTAATAATTTCTGCAAGATTGATTAAACCTTTCAGTTAGAAAGTTTTCAAGATACCACTTGCCAATGACAAAAATTTTGCAAAGGGTTAGTTGACTGTACGATTTAGGTCACTGTATGAGTACTTTTGTATAAATTAAAAAGTTGACCATATGCTACTTGAACTATGTATGTCACTAAATTTTTGTATAAGAGAACCTCATAATATCAAGAATCGCTGGACGTAAAAACAAAATGACGTACAGAGTGGTACACTATTACGATTAGTATGCTTCATCCGGTGAATTATGGCACTAATGGCGACATACAAAATTTGAATCAGTACAAATGTGTATATATATAATTTAATTTTATAATATCGTTTATGATACTAATAATTATTAGTGCTTATTAATACCAGTAAATAATATTTATTAATACTACTAAATAATATCGATTAACACTAGCAAATAATATTGACGCTAATATTAACGGTAGTAAATAATACTGCTTACATCGGTACAAAAATTACCCGTGACTGGCATCGCAAATTTAATTCAATCGAACAAACAAATGCAAAACTGCAGTACCGATTGGAAGTACTATTTCGATCGTTCGAAACGTTGATCCACATTTTAATCTTTTAAACATGGATGAAACCCGTAATATGCTTAATCCATTTTACCGCGAACAGTATTTGTCGCGTGTCCGTTGTGTCGATCGACGCGTTTAAATCGCATCTACGGAATAAACCGGGGACCTTTTAAAACGCGCGAAAATCAGTTGGCCGGGATGCGAAATTATTATTTCAACAGATACGGAAATCTCGTTTCTGCGAGGACATCAAATTTGCTATGCGCAAGAATAATGATCGCGCCGGTACACGGGGAAATGAAGGCACCGCGCGGCACAATGGTAATTACACGAAACGCGAAAGAAATTTTTTTGCGGACGCGGTGCAAACGGCAAATAAAATTACAGCCGTCCGTCGTGAGCAAAGTCGAAAATCGGTCCGGAGATTTTTCCGGCCAAAGCAGACCCGTCATTCAACTTTAATCATATTCACGCGGCGTGCGCGTTAACGAGACAGCCCGGCCGCTCGCATTTAATATTTACCCGGGCATCATTTCCGCTCGTTTAATTAAAGCGCCGCCCGGTTTCTTCGTCGAACCGCGATCGGTCCTCTCAGAATCCGTGGCGGCCGGTATTTACCGAGCCTGATTCGCAACGAAATTAAATCGGTACACCCAATCTATCGTCGGTTCCGCCATTTTATCCTTCGGTGTCCCACTCCAACGTACCCCGATGCACTTTCGCGTCTTTGAACGCCCGAATCTCGTTCGATCCTCGATTTTTTTTCTCTTTACCTCCCCCTCCCGTCGATCGCTCCAACGACGAATTAATCGGCGACGAGAGAAACGTGACGGATTAACCGGATATCCCATCGAACCATGGTTACTCGTCGGAGACATTATTCGAACGTCTGAAACCGATTACGTTCGTTTGCGGTCGCGGACCCGAATGGTAATACGACCGTTTCGGAACTGAACGACAACGTTTAATTACGTACATGCGCATTCTGCAATTAATATCTGGTTAGAGGACGGGAATGTTCGGTGTATTTGTGGACTCGATGTTGATGGCTGAGGATATCATGGTATTGATTCTATAATGCCCGATGGTTAATATTAGGGCTAACGAAGTTCCGCTCGCTAATCACTGTTTTACGTTTTCGCATTTAACGCGAGTCATTCTACAGAAATGGTATATTCGGTAATTAGTATCACGTTGAGGAGTAATTTTTATATTATATTGATCAATAAATATCAATAAATGTATTGTAAACGTCGTACGTCCTTCTAATAAGAAACTCAATATGCATTGACAATGCTAAAATATTGAAAATATTATATCTATACGTTATATCTGTGTGTCATTATATATATTGGATCATAAAATTAAAAAAGAGTAAGAAAATATAAAAAGAGAGTACGAAATTATAAATGCCAGAAATTCTGCCAAATTAGCGACTGTTAATGTTAAAATAAAGTAAAATTAACATCAAATTAAATTCAATTATCCTAAAATTTATATCGAGAAAAAGACTAGCAATAAATTTATGTACTGCTCGGATACATCTGCGAGTCATCTTGTAGCTCCCCCAAAAATTTATGCCCATTCGTTTGATAATTAACGAAGTGCAAATACTTGTCTGGCACATTGTGCATCGTGCTCGGAAACAGGATTAATACAGAGAACGAAGATCGTTATTCAGATGCGGATTGCACGATAATCGATGCAGGCTGCTGAAATTCGGCATCGTTTACGAAACACGATGGTATCAAGGTGTGCGAGCAATTAAGCGACTTACAGCGGCTCATTTTGCTACCGAATTGCAGTCGGAACAGGCCGGGTGCGATCGGAAAAAATGCAGAAAACGCGGATCGGCTTGCCGTAAATCGTGGCCATCGGACAGTGAGTGAAACAACGAAGACGAATCGACCCTTTCTTCCACGCGGCTCTCGGCTCTCGTTTCTTTTTCTCCCCCTCCGTGTGTTCCCGACTTGGTGGATTTTCATTAATTTGCTCGTACAAGCTGTCGGATCGGAATCGGCATCCAGCGTCGCGTCTTTTGACGTTCCGCGGCGAACATTCCTTCGGCGTACCTTTACGCCATCGTTCCTCACACTCTTTCTTCTATTCCCACATTCACAGCCCTTCGGCAAATAGAGAACTGTATATACTGCGATCATATCACTTTTTGATGTTTTGGACTAATCAGATTTTGTTGCAACACAAGTTTTGGTATCTGGAGAATTTAGTGAACATGTTTGAATACCGTTCACCAACATGACGAGAAACGACAAAAGCGCTGTCGTGAACCCGGAGGATAGCTGTTGTGTCGAAAAACAAGTCCTAAAAATAATTCTCTTTATTAGCTTTTAGGTGAAACGTAGTGACTGAAGGCTGAACAGATTCTCTCCCTTTTCGAGGGTAAGAAGTTGAAGTCAAAAATGAAGTAGTGAAAACTATGTAGGGGGAGAGGGTGTCAGGATTCAGATTGGACTAAGATGGTGGTCGAAGTGCACAAGGGAGAAATTTTGGAACTTAGGAGATATTTGGAGGACTCTAAGTAAGACCCAAATATCGTCTGTTTTATGTTTTAAGAAGGAAAATTGCCGAAAGGGGATGGATGATAAACAAATGCTTATTTCTAAGGACAAATATTCTAAATGTCTTAGGAGACTCTGACACTGTCTCTGGCCGAACTTCGCCGAATGCCAAGCGACACAGATTTTCGAAACAGAACAAGTTAACGCAATTGGTAGAAGCGTTTCGCGCGATCACGGGGCGAAATCCTGCCATATAAGGAGCGTGCGGACGACAAGGAGCTGGTTCTATTCCTGCGGGTCGTCGAGGCGCCGCGAAAGTCGGCGGCGACAAGCAAAGCAGATGAAACGCGTAGAAACGAGGGAGGACGAAGGACGCGGATGCCGAGACAGGCTACGGTCGACCTCTTTGAGATTACAGAAATGGTAGCTGCAGTCGGATACGCGTTAGCGCGTCTACACGCGAGAGTGTGCACGTACGCGCACGCGTGTTCGGTCAATCTGTAAAAGCGGAGACGACTAGCCACGAAGAGCAACCATCTCGACTATCCGTTCACGCGAGCATCGTACACCCTATGTCGGCCGAGATGTCCGACAAGCCGACCTGCTGCTTGACGATTTATCAATCGATACGCGTCGCCTTCAATGGATACCGCAGCTATTAACCTTTTCGACACCGGTATACTTTCAGCACGAATGCTGTTGCGTTGGGAGAATGTCAGTGAATGAAGGAAATTCGTAGGTTTTCACTTTCTTATTTGTTCTGCCTTACATCTTCGTATTTGTTCTGATATGTCAGTTTTGTATAAGCAATGAAACATTAGAACATTTGTCGTGTACTTTGAGACATGCATTGAAATATATATTTGAAACGTGTGTTGGGGGATGTATTGTACGATGCATAGATAGATGTCATATCATGTATTGTGAGATATAACGAAACACATACAAAGTGTGTATTGAAACATGTATAGAGACATTTATTCAAATATGTACCGAGAAATTTGCCAGATATATTAACAGATGTATTGCAATAAGAATCGAGATATGTATTTAAACGTCTATGGAGACATGTATTGAGACATGTATCGAGACATGTAATGCAGCATGTATGGAGACATGTATTGAAACATATATCCTGAGACATACTGTAACCTGCATCGAGAGACGTTTTGAAACATGTCTTGGAACATACGTTCTGACCGGGCCTCAAACGTGAAAGTAGTTCGACGTTAATAGTTGATTTGTAGTTTAGATGCGTTGCAACATATCTCCCAACAAATTTACTTCAATTAAAATTAAAATGATTGTTACATGTCTGTGTTCTGAAGGATGTCTCAAAAGAATTCTCATGATGTGTAGACATAATTTCAATTCCCAAGACTTTATTTCTGCGAGCAATAAATTAATGACCAAAAGGAAATACAGCATAGGATGAAATGAGACAAAACACAACGTACAAATAGTAAAAGTAAAACTTGTATTGAAACAAATATATGGTGACCTAAAAGGGCTAACATCAAAGTAGCTGTATATATCACTTAACGTCCCCATAGTGTCCTCCTAAGTGTCCACATACTCTCCTACTACGTGTCCACGTACTATCCTGCTACGTGCCCACATACTACTCCACTACGGGTCCTCACACTATCAGAAAGCTTCGTATCGATAAAGTCGAAGAACGAGAATCTGCTCCGAGGCGTGGAATCTAATACGCAAAAGCATCCCTACGATTCAATAATCATCCCCGTAAACGATTTCCGGTGCTGTCGCGCAAACACGCGAGCCGATGTTAATCTTCGAGGCAAATAAGCGAATTTACTCGGCCGAGGCACGAAATTTTAATTGCGCGGAAGCATCGATTTAATTAAATGCGCCAGCTCGATTGGCCCGGAAATGCTTATCGCGCGGCGCGAGGTGGTTGGTGTGCAGCCACGAAAGCGAGAGGACGAAAGCGTAGAAAGAAGTCGCGGAAGAGAGAGAGGCGGAAAGATCGATAAACGAAGGCCGCGTCGGACTAGCGAGCTTTATCCAAACGTTCCAATTACCGGGTTCAGATCTCGGATCTCCGGGGTTTTATTTGTACGCCGGTGGCCCCGTACGTGTGCGCACGCACACGCCCGACGAGCCCCGCGAGCCAGAACGGAGAACGCGCGCGCTCCCGCGGAGCCCGCGGACAGATACCATCGGACGGCAGCCGAGCCATGTAATTGATTCAGGGTGAAACAATGTGCCTCTATGCGGAGAATCGTAACGGCGTGTATTGCGTGCGCGTCTTACACGACACCGAAACCCCCGTCGGAAATTCACGGCTCCGTGAAACTCGAGCGTGTCGGGCCTCTTCCGTTTCTTCGCGGCCCTTCGTGATTGATTATCGTGAAATTCATCTTGGAATTCTTCGGAACTTGTTAGCTATCGGGTTATCATTTCGAGCTTGTAACCCGCGTATTGTGTGGCTTGTCGAGGGTCTTGTTAAAAATATCCAGTTACCGGTATACTTATGTTAACACAATGTATCGGAAGATCGAGCGTATCGGTCGAAGAATATACAATTATGCAAATACGGCTACCTTTGACTGTATCGTAACAGCTGCGAAGTATAATCATGAGCGAATCTGGATCTCGTAGGGTAAATATGGCAATTGCGTGATAAGAGGCGTTTTGTTCGGTGATTTTTATGGACCTTTTAGGGAGATGATTACGGGGGTGCACAATTTCGAGATGGTGACATCTCGGATTTCGGGAGTTTCGGGATTCGGGTATGGGGGTTTGATAATCTTAGGGTACAGTCGATTGGGGATTTCTGGATTTGGATGGAGAAATTTGGGCACTTTAGGATTTTGGGATATAATATAATATAGGAAGTTGGGTACAGGAATATAACGATATAGTGATCAAGAAACTTGGAGATTTAAAAATGTTTGGATCTAAAGACTTAAGAATCTATGATCTTTGGATCTAGATATTTAAAAATCAATGAACCATTGATTCGTTCCCAATGAATCATTGAAATTCTACAACTGTAAAAATACTACAATTTAAAAATTAAAAATAATGGAATATAGGACTTAGCGGTCAAGCAATTTTTTAATTTAGAATTTTGTGGACCTAGACTTTTGCTCATTATTCGAGACTATTTTTATTTAACCCTTTGAGAACCACTGTCCTATATTATCGCCTTAATATTTTTACACTCACGGAAGTAGGATAAAAGTGTACCTACAATGTAAGTAAGTACTACGGGGGAACAATCTTAAGCAGAAAATTCTTTCAAAAAATAATTAAACGGTAGAAAATAACTACTACAATAAGGACGTCCATCGTCCCTTCTCCAAGCCCATTTTCTCGCATGTATCCGAGATTCACGGCGTTCGTAGAAGCTTTATCGCGCAACATCCGATAGTTGAAACGTTTCAGTAGCCAAGATGACTTTGCTGGCGCAAAGGGTAAAAAGGAACGTTTCGTAGCCGCCATTTGGCCATTGACGTCGGCTGTCCGGTTCGCCGTATGATGCACGACAAACGTAAATAAAAAAGCAACGCGCGAGCCTGTCGGACAAAGGTATCGCGCGCGTTGAGATGAGCGAACAAAGCCGAGGGACTTTTATTATAATAATCTGCAGCGTATGCAACCGAATGCTCGTCTCGTGCGTTTCCTCTTTCCCTTCTACTTTTTTTTCAACCCTCTCCGCGGCTCAGTACCCTTTACCGTCGCCGCTTCGCAATCCTCTCCTCTTTACCGCTCCGCGATGCACTTTATTGCAAGCAACCCCTTTTTTTTTTTACCGCTGCGGGCCCGCCGCATTGGAATATCGCGAGGAGAGCAACGCGTCATAAAATTGCGTGCGTACCGAATGGAAGAGTGTGGGGCACGCGTGCGCGGGTATTACGTGCTTTCGACAGCTTTGTGAAGCGTTACGAGCTTCGACGTGTCTACGTACGCGCGGAAATGATGCCGCGACGCGAGGGAAACCGGGAACAAGTGTTTCCAGGCCCTCCTCGGACGAGGGCGGATTAGAAACATTCGAGCGAGACGCGGAAATCATGCGAAACAGTAGCCTGCTAACGGAGACGAACAACGCGAGAAACGCATCGTCGGGATATCGTTTATGAAACTCGTTTCTGATATTAAATTTTCGGTTTAACGGAGATTAATTTTGGTACCGGTTATGTAGGAGTCTTAGTGACTGGTTTAATGACTCAATGACTCGTTTTAAACAAAAATATTTAAAAAAAAAACAAAAAAGGCAAGATACAATAGAAATCTTATGTTAAATTTAACAATGTATAAATATAACCAAAGATATTTCTATTCTTTTTTTACGCTCCTTATATGGCAGTGTTTTTGAAATATTCGACATGCATGGAGGTACATGAGACTCCATATTTTTATATTTTTCATATGTAATAAGTATGGCAAAGTTGTACAAAGCCAGCTCGAATCTGGCCAATTTTACCGGTTTCCCCGACATGTAGCCGGCAAATTTAACCTTTTTAAATTCTGCATCATCCTTATCCATTTTTTTGTCATCCTATGTCTATAGAAATTGGAATTATACCGCTTTCCAAACCAATGGATACGCGATTTCTTTTATCGGAAAATTTACATTTCATTTTAAACAAAAAAATGGTTACGTCATTTTCAAAGTAACCGGCCAATTTAATCGAATGGCGTGCATTTATGCGCAGGGTGCACTTATATGAATGGCTAACGCTCTGCATGATTTTCCACCAACTTGCAGCCATCCGACAAGAAAGTTTAGAAAAGAAATTAAATATTAAATCATCATAATTAAAAAGTCAAAAACGTAAAAGTTCCTTGCATCGATATTATCAAACTGTTTACTTTAACCATTTTTTTAAACCGTGTAAAGTATCGTTTAAAGGTGAGATTTTAAATTTCAACGCTTTCGTAACCTCTCTAGAGTGATCTTTATAGACTGTGTTCATAGACCCGATCGAAATTTCATTCGTCTCCCAAAATGACGATAAACATGACTCGTTATCTAATCACGTGGACCTGTTGAAAAGGGGTTCATTCAACGGAAACACTCGGAGTCATCGAGACAAACGAGAGAGACGGTGTCACGTAACGGCGTGAAAGGGTCCTGCATAGTTAAAGTGCGATGTAGTCAAAGCGCGTTTCGCGTGGTAGAATTTTAATTACAGCATTATTCGCATTCGAATACCACGTCATCGAGTCATGCGCGGTGTCGGTTCGAATGAAAGGAGCGTGGCCGCACAATGACGCTTGTTTCTGAGCTTCCATCATTAACGAGTCCCCATACCGCGGGATCCCTGTGCAAGGCAAGGATTTTAATTCGCGACACTCACGCGTCGATGAAGCCACGTATCGACGCGCGTGCTGGCGTAATTATACCTAATTGTAACGAGGTAGAAGGGAAGAAAGCGTGCGAGCGCACTCGGGGCCGTGGACAAAGGGCGAAAGAGGAGAATTTTCTTCGAGTTTCTCGCCTAAGCGTCAGGACGAGCGGCAGAAGAAAGAATGTAACCCTTCGCGAACGCGTTTTCAGCCTGGCAACGCGCGATTCCTCGAGCCTCTTCGAGCGGGAACGCGCGAGCGTACGTGTAAAAGAAGGCGCGCAACGAACGTGCAATCTATTATAACCCGTTCCCGCCCTCGCGTTTCTTTCGACGTTCCCTTTTCTCGCAGGCGTCATCGTGGCACGGTGATAACGGTGATGAAAATGATAGCGGGGGCCGACTGTGTAATTACGTGCTGCCGTCACGGCATAAGCATTCCTTTTTTACGCGGACACGCGATTGTCACGAATCTAGACGACGAAGGGGTTGGAAAGCGAAAGGCGGTGCATTTTTTCCATAGTTTCGTTTTAAGCGCACGCTGAACGTTCCATCGGGTGCAACGAGATATTTCGGTCATTCGGCGATTATATTTGACGTATTATTAGAAATTGGTCAATTATTTCATTTATTATTTCGTATGTTATTATTTGGCATATTTTTGGTATGCTATTATATACGCTTTTATTAGATACAATTTTACATATTATTTTTATTTATTTTTATTATTACATATGATTATCATTATTTTATGTATATAATTGTATAAGCTGTATAATTTTATACGTCTAAATATTTCGGACATATAAATTTATATATACATACAAGCTGATTTGTATGAAAACTAATTTTTAATTGAAATTTTCTACAATACATCATTATTTATATTATTGGAGAGTAACAGAGGAGAAGTTAGGAACTGGCAAGAATTAATTTCCATAACCACGAGAGAATAGAAATTCTTGCGAAATTTCCGTGGTTAAGTTTTCCATGCGGAAGACCTGAATCGTCGGTGAATCGACATGAAAGGAGTTGGAGAAATATGTTTAAGTACTCTTGTGAATAAGGTAACTGTGGTTTCACTTAGATCCATGTGGAACTAATAACTTACTTCAGTTACCGTGCTCCAATTGGACTAATTGGAGCGGTTAAAATAGGCACGCTAAAAGTTTGCAGATGCAGAGATGCAGGTTGAAGATACTATTACGGCTAACATCAAATATTGACCGAGTTTGAATCCAAACTGTTTGGTTTCTCAATTACAATTGTAATAGAAGAATATGAGGAACAATACAAAGACTGTATCTTCTTCCATACAGTACAAAAATAAAACTATATTTTCTCATAAACAACAATACAAAAACTATATCTGTCCATGAAGATACACGAAAACTATGTTTTCATTATGAGATATAATATATAAATAGGTGATCGTCATTTACAGACGTATAATTTATTAACATCGATAAAGATGGATAATGTTATTTATAGAATTGTGAACTATGCTTGTATATTTGTATATGAATATATTTGTATATCTATATATTTTTCTGTTTGTATATTTTTATATTTATAAATTCATAAATTTGCAAATATCATTATTTCGTTTAAAAATTAATCGTTTCAATATAAAATCTTCAACATCTCTTCAGGAGAAAGTCGTTATATATTCTGATTATGCAGACACAATCGATAAATGATTGCAATTTGACCATCTACCAAAAAGTGTTTCCCCGAATAAAATGTAGCGTGAACATCGTAAAAGGCAATCGTAAGAAACAAAAGAGAAAATATACATTTCCTTGATGGCGGGCTAATATTCCCGTACCCCGGTAACATACCCTCCTCTAACGAACCTCGAATTACCCGAAAACCCAGTTTGCCCGCCAGAAAGGGTTTCATTCGTTCGAAATCCGAGCGGCGGCATTCAGAAGAAAGTACACGGCAAAGTAAAAAGTAATTTCAGTCAGAATCGAGGAGCAACGCGAAACCACTAGCCCCATCTGTGTTTCCGAGAAGCAACCCCACATCGACGCGGCGCAGGATCGCGTGAAAGCTGGTGCCGTCTCGGAAAAGCGCGGGCTTCGTTCGAATGCTCGACGCTTTTCATTTCGGCGCCGCGAACCGCACGCGAAACTGGGTCATCGTCTAAAGATCCGAAAGACAAAGCCTCCTGGTGCTACGTCGCGTTCGTTACCCGTGAGATCCGCAGTTTTTTTTTTTTTTCGAGAAAAACGGGGTATCGCTAAACCGCGCGTGGCTTACACGCGAAACTTACACCCCCGGTTGAATCCGCCACGTGAAAAGCTTCAGCAGCGATAACCGTGTCGGTGCCTCTCTGTGTGCCGGGTTTCTGAGCATCGGACAAAACGCCCCTTTTCAAGCAACGCTGGCGTTAACTTTCAAAAACTATTCGCCGGTGTAGCGGAACGAGAAAAGAAACCGGGGCCCGCATTAAAACTTCACCGTCGAGCCTTTCAATGCTGGCGACTTTTTTTCCTAGACAAGCGCATCCTTTGCCGCGAAAACTAGGGAAACCATTCGGAAACTTGACGCAGACAGGCCGCTTGAATGTCTGTCGGTCGAATTGAAAAATCCGCACGCTGCGTTTCGAGATATCGCGACAACCGCGTTCATCGACGAACACGCGGCACCTTTTGTTCACGGAACTTCTCTACACACACGGCCGAATTCACCGCGATAAGGTGGCTGAAAGTCGTCGTCGCTAATTAGTGTAACGATCACTTGAAGTGTGCGCGGTCGTAGAAATTGTTGAATGCTTCCGTCGTGTTCGGTTTTTAAATCGCGTCGCGTTTCGACACTCGAGGCGGGATCGCGACGAATATAGCTCCCGCAACGGAGTGAAATTTTTGTGCAAATATGGGGTCGATCGCGTAACAAAATAGCTGGTTCCAATTGACATCGAGCGGTGAACGAATCTCTGCTGACGTTTCTGATTTTTTGTATATTGTTCCATGCGCCCATGTTGCGGGGGAGTTATGGCAGTACCACCATTTTGAGGTACTCTGAGAAATCGAGATAAAATACGACCATCTTCCTAAATAATTATTGTTTACTTTCATAGGTTGCCCAGTAAAGCATACTGTCTGAATCTCAATAACAAATAAAGATATTAGATATCTCTGACGATGGCGTTAACAGTAATAAATTTTTATGATTTAAATTTGTGATTTACTAATCTGTCTACTTTACTCCTTGATTTATGCGAGGTCATTCTAAAAATAATGTTAGATTCAGCAGTGTAGGATATGCTGTATACATAAAGAATAAGAAAATAATGAAATAAAATAATAAAATTAATCATAATAGCCTAATAAAATTAATATTAATAGATTAATAAAAAAATAACAATGAACGAATAAAATGAATAATAACGAAGGAATAAAATAAGTAATAATAAACTATAAAGTCCAAAATAATACTGAAATAGCTTCCTGAATTGAACCCTCAATTTTTTAAGTCATTGTTCTCCTTTTAATTAAATTCACCGAACGAAACAAATTGTCGGCTTCCATATCGTTTATTATATAAAAGCAAGTATAATTTGATCGAAACACGAGGGGAGATCGTGAAAGCATAGAATAATCAAAAATAATCATGTCAAAGGCTCAGCAGCGACAAAGTATTCGAAAGACTCGTCAGTTACGAGAAATACAAATTGGACATATAATTAATCACGATATCGATGCACGAAAGCATCTTTATCAAAGAACCTAATTAATTAACATTTAGTAATCTAGAATAATACCAACAGCACGAATCCCGATAATGAGAGCTCCTGAACGTTTTTATTATAATTCCCGGTAACAATCCGCAATTAATACGCGATATCGTGCTCCACGTATTCCCCATCGAATGCCTTCGAGCAGGATCGATGCCATCAATATTTCCAGTTGAAATGATGCATTTAATCATGTGCCGAGTCACACGCTGGCACACATGTGTGCCAGAAATCGGAACGGGCTATCAAACAACGAGCTGTTCGACATCTCGTTGTCGCGCATCTCACCCTTAAACGCGTTCTTAATACTTCGTTCTCGAACATGTAATGAAGCAGTATGCGAGATGCTTGACCCGTTTCCCCGTCGACTAATGACTTAGCCTGAATTCAACGCGCGGTTATGGGGCTGAAACAACCCCTCGGGTACGTAAAGATCGCAGGTAAGCACGTGATATGTGATCACGAAGGTACGAGCTAGGAAACCCTTCGCATTAGCCGCCTTTCTGGCTGTGCACCGTGCATAAATTCTCGTACGCGAATTCACGCGCGTGTTCCCCGAGATGTTCCTTAATGACCGAGTGTGGTCCCGCGGATTAAATCATGATCGCTTTTGATGCATCGTACACGATCGGACACGAGAGTAGGCGCACGTAGGGAGGAGCATGTTTGCTGCTTCGATCTGTATTTGTTAATTGTCGTATATATGTGCATAAGAAGTTGTGTGTTTAACTTTGTGTGTTTATTGTATTACACAGTTATGGGGATATTTAAAAAATACCTGACATAACACATTGACAAATACAGTGCATTAAATAAATTCATTTACAAATACTAAATATTAGCGACAGAAAAAAGATATGGAACCATACGAATATATCAGTACAGAAATAATTGTAAATTGCATTTGTTCATTCTTGTAAGCGATCATTTAAAAATTATTGCAGATAGGTGATAATATTTTGTTATACAACTATGTAGATATTTTAAAATACGTAACATAACATACTAACAAATATAGTTCATAATATAAATTGATTTATGAAGAAATTATTTTATAAATTTATAAAGAAATTAATAAAGAAGAAAATTGATTTATAAGTTTGATTTATAAAGTATGTAAATATATCCATAAAATAGTCATAAGAGAAAAGAATAGTTCATTGATAATAAAAAGGGATGTGAACTTCTGATTGAACAGTTCATGAAGCTACCTTCACTAACAAAGTTACAGTAGGCGACAGTAATTCAATATTTATATAAATTGAAGAATTAAGTGAATATAGTTACCCTACTTCTCCATGGACTTCTTAGAACAAGTATTATCAAACTCCACGTGCCGTGACTGTGACATGCACGCAAGTTTCCAACAAACTTACCAAGCGAATTAATATAACTGAAATACCCGAAGGACGAAAGGTCCGCTTAAAGGGACCGTTTCCCGTCGCTCGATCATCCGGAAATTCCGCGCGTTACCAGCATCGCGGTATCAAAGGGGCATCCTGCGGTTCTAAAACGACCACGGTAGTCAATGTCGTTTGCAGCGAGCGGTGAAAAAAAGGGATTCGTCAGTGATCAGAGCCGGTGCAATAATTATTCTCGGAAGGCTCGCGCGGCCCGCGTGAAAGCGGGAAAATTATAGCCGCGCCGAGGCGAGCGTGCAAAGTGCGGCATGCGCGAGTAAAAACGTTCCTCGCGTTGGCCAGCGAAGCCGGCAATAGAAGTTCCCTGTGCTTCAGCCGACTCTGCGGGCGATTGGGTGCAGATTACGGCTTTGTGCTATCGCTTCTACCCGTTTCCTATGGACAGCAATTTACGGGTTATCACCGAACGGCAATAAACTTCGGATATCTGACCTGGCGAGCCGACGTTCCCGCGGCTGTACGCGCGCCACGCCACGCCGAGAGATAGGTGGGACAGCGCGAACATAAAATTACCGCACCACCGGCTGAAATATCGTTTGTAAAGCGCGAAATGTTAGAATGACGCGCCGCTGGCCCTGCCGGCGCGACTGTCACTGACAATGGAGAAATCGACGAACACCTGGCCGATTAATCCCGAAGGACGCGAAGCGTTAGGCTCGTCGCGACCCGCTTAATCAGAAGCCGAAAGGCCCCAGGGGCTTTCGAGACGTACACTCCAACGCGACGATCGATTCTTTTGGGGAAAATTCTGTCGTCGAAAGGGAAATGTATAAATCACTGACGTTTTCAAGCTTTGAACATCGTGATTTTATGATGTTCGCATATAGGACTCTTTGAATTGGGATACGGAGAAATCTGGATATAGAATCACAAGGATCTGGGACTTGGAAGACAAATATTTAGAGATCCCTAGGAATTTGGAGGCTTAAACATTTCAAGATCTCGAGTGCCAAAGAATTTGAAAACTGCAGTTTGAGATTCTACGAATTTGAGAGCTCAGATATTCCTAGAATGGACCTGGAAAATTGAAGACATAGGGATTTGCGGATCTAGAAATTTGAAAACCTAGGGATTTGTAGGTTTAGAAATAGGGAAAACCTAGGGATTTGTAAGACTAGAAATAGGGAAACATAGAGATTTGTGAGTCTAGAAATTTGAAAACATAGAGGTTTGGGAGTTTAGAAATTTGGAACCCTAGGGGTTTTTGGGACTAGAAATGTGGAAGTCCAGGGATTTGTGGGTATCGGAATGTAGAAATATAGAGATTTGTGGGTATAACAGGATAATAGGATAACATTGCATGTACAAGCAAAATGCGCGTAGAAGCGAAAAGGTGATCATAGAAACACAAACGCGTTAAGAGATTAAAACAGGTGAAGCAAACAGAGCCAAAAATTTAACCACGACTGTTGATGCTATCAGTTGCTAGCAACAACTATATAAAAGATACAAATATTTTGATCCAGTTACAACACAGCGAGGACCTCGCAGCGGACAAAAACGTTGATTCAACGCGATTCAATCGGCAATCTGCTGACCATGGATGAAACGTTATCACCCGTTGTACTGGCTAAATATCGGTCGACGATTATTCGATTTTATGGCCCATAATGTGCGTATTTACGAGGTCGAAATAATGGCGTATTCGGAGAATAAGCGGTATTGTATCCGATATCCAGCCGCCTGTGACTTTTTATTCATAATACTTCTCCGTATAGCAATTTAGTTTCATTACCTGGAAATCGCATAAATTCCATCGAGCATCCGAAATTCAATTTCCGAAACAGAGATACCCGTAGCTGATTACGGCATATCAGTGGATATTAGATCGTGGCAGGTTTTCATCCCTTTACTTTCGCGAATGAAATTGAAATTTATAGTCACGCGGGAGTCGAAACTGGTTATTCTCCGCGAAGACGAACGAATCTACGAGAAGAATATATTATTCTCGATCATCCTGCATGATTCGAATCATTCGAGCATAAATCGTGCGGCAAACTCCCACGATCTCAGATACGTATCGATCCCTTCACCCTATCGATCGAATACATTTCCTGTTTACTGTTCCTGCATCTATCGATGACTTCTGCTGCAACCTGTGGTAACCTTGAAGATGCTTTAAAGGGACGCCATTTTAGCGATTGACTGTTCGTGTTCGATCGTTAATATTCATTGTTACACATGATCTAACAGATCCACCGGTTTGTTGAATCAATGAAATGCGTTGCCGTGCGAACGAAAATAAAGGAGAGACTGAGATCTCAAATATTTGAAAAATGATATGTATCACTTCGACGACTTCATTTTGGACCAACATTTGTATGGTCCAAATTACATTTATGCTCTTTTTATTGGCACTGAAGTATATAATTTACACTCAAGTATAACAACAGTATACGATTATTATTATTACTTCAAACATACGTCTCTAAATAGTTTTCTTAGAAATCTGAGAGTATGTATTGCGGAGCGTGTTCGTTTTGCAGAAGATAAATCTGTGTATGCGGGGCGCACATGTGCAAGAACGCCGTGATCCAAGTAATTTCTCCCGTAATCGTTCAGAACACGGTACATATTTAACACCTTATCGACCGATCGTTATCGCGATCGAATCTCACGGTAGTAGCTCGCGTGCTCGTTTAATTTTGCGCGGGACACTGCCACCGTGGAAGTTCTTTCGTCATATGGAACTCGTTTGTTCCATACGAGGCGTATTTCATAAATAATTATGGTACCACATTCGGAAGATATTAGCACTCGGACGAATTCATTTTGAAAATTTAGTGATTTAAACAATTTTTAAATTATTTAATTTTTAAGTTTTCGAGTTTTCGAATTGTCAAGTTCTCGAGTTTGAGGATCTTTAAGTTTTCTGGTATTCAAACGTTTTCGAATTTCCAAATTTTCTACATTTGCGAAAAAATTTTCAAAATCTCGATAATTTCCAAAATCAAATAAGTAAGAGTCTTCTTCCATCCTCGTTGCCACATTTCCCCTAGGAAAAATAAGTTTTCCTCCTGGCTGCACCTTCTTTTGTTAACCTCCCTTTTGCTTTCTTTATCAAGTTAGCTTCTCGGCACGATATTTCTGACGAACGAGCCAGATATATCTAATAGTTAGCCGCACATTTTCCAACGATTCGTCGATTTGCTCGTTCTAAATGACCGGTGTCCCAACTAACGACGCGAAGCGAGAATTAGAATAAAATTACCGGGGATGCCGGCAGAGATGACGAGTCAATAATCGAACAACTGGAATTGCATCGAGCGAATGAGAAAAGGGAAACGAGGCGAAGTTCTATTTACCCGTTCTATGAAAGATAAATTATACACCGACGGAGTTTCTTGCACTAATGGAATTCTGATTAACTGGATTCGATCAAAGATACCGAAGAAGCCTCGAAGAAGTTACACGGAATGTAATAAAGTCCGCGTGTCGCGATTTTACAGAGCAGAGAATATTCCTGAATTCAACAATTATTTTTATATTATTAAACTTATGAAATAACGGGTCTATTTTTCATGTTGCGAATTTACTTTTATTTCGAGTAAATTGCCAAGTTCAACATACAGATTTGTGCATGACGGAGTACGATGTCAGGTTAAAAGTGTCATCAGATTTTTTGACTGATTAACATGTGCGAATTTTGACTCAAATAAGTAATCTTTGACCTCGACGAGTAATAGTCCTTGCATGAGTCTCATTAATAGCATGAGGACCATAGTGAAGAAAGCGATCGGGCGATGTGTCATAATCACAGAGCAGAAACGCGTGGTTTCACGATGAAGAAGCAAAACGCTATTGTGTAACATCGACTAACAGGACGATGAAGAAAATAGAGACGTCAGTGAATAATGAATTCAAGCATAAAATGTTCCAGTGTGTAGTCTTATTTCTGAAACTTTTTATTATCGGGCTGTTGCTTAACGAGTAATACAGTTAGGAATGTATAAGTGTCGATGCAATCGATATGGAAATATCATGTTATGGTTTTTACGGAATGCGAATTTGAAGCGCCAGGTTTCAAATTTTGTAGTTTGTACGAATTTTATATTTTATTCAAATTCTATGTTTTATACGTATTTTATACTTCACACGAATTCTATGTATACTTAATACTGTATATTTTATATTTTATATTTTATATTTTATATTTTATATTTTATATTTTATATTTCATATTTCATATTTTATATTTTATATTTTATATTTTATATTTTATATTTTATATTTTATATTTCATATTTCATATTTTATATTTTATATTTTATATTTTATATTTTATATTTTATATTTTATATTTTATATTTTATATTTTATATTTTATATTTTATATTTTATATTTTATATTTTATATTTTATATTTTATATTTTATATTTTATATTTTATATTTTATATTTTATATTTTGTATTTTATATTTTATACAACTCCCATATTATATACACATTTTATACTTTACACCATACTGTACTTTTTATACAAATTCTTTAATAGAGCATATTACAAAAGCTCACCAAAATATCTTTTTACTGCTGAAGTTTTATCATCAAATGTACATTGTTACTAGTCAAAGTTCAGAAAAGCGTCCTTTCTCAAAACCTGTCGCGTATGCAACAAAGTATTGGCCCCAATAATCCGACCAGCTGCATGGTATACGGAACCAGAAAAAAACTGATTGAAAATAGCGAAGAATTTCCCTTTCCTCGTATTACCTGTCATTCGTTCAAACTATTCTGAACTACAATAGCTGTGTTACGCCATCAAAATGTTCAATTTCCCTCGGATATACTCGGCCCGATATTTCCAGAGAGAGTTTCAGACCTTTCTAATGTTACCGTTCGTACCCGTCCAATTTAATAGATTTCACGCGGCGCGGGTTTCACCGACGACGTCGAAAAATCCGCGCAATTTCGCACGAATATTCCGCTACTCAACTATTATTATATATTTACTCGTCGTTACGTGCAGTCGCGTCGAGCCGATTGGTACCGACAGTTCGACGCTGAATTTCATCTTCGATCACCTTTGCACCGTACTTACGTACCCACGTACAGACCTTTCCCGATGCTCCAGGGATCCTTACCGGTTCCCCCAATGATACAACGTCGAGGTACTTACCTGAAACAGGAAAAAAAATAAAAACGTCATTAAATCGCTCGCCGAGTGTTAAAGTTCGAAGTGTCAAAGTTCGACCTGGTTTTCACTCAGGCTTGCCATGGGAAAATTATGCGCGCGGACAAACTTATAATTACATTTTACGACGTGTTCTAACACCTATTTATTTCTAAATTTTTAAATTACTGTATTCCGGTACTCTTTTTTTCTTCGCATCCATGTGGGATACATGTATGTAAGAAACTGCATATGCACATCCTCGTGTCAGCAAATTCCCAGGTTCTTATTTGGTTCCCAGACTTATATTAGACATTCACATTTATGAATTCTGAAATTAGTATATTTACCGATTTCTGGTTCTCTGAATTACTTGATTCTTAGTATTTTAGAGTCGAAGGTTTTCAGTTCATGTACCGGGATTCTTAGATCGATACATGTCCAAATTGATGGATTCCTGGCTGGATTTTATATTTTTAGGTTTCTTTATTTTTAGATGTTATATTTCCAGATTTTTCTATTCGTAGATCTCTACATTTTCTGTTCCCTATGTACTGAGATTTATATATCCCGTGACCACTATACTCCCATATATCAATATTGTTAGATCCCTATATTCCCATATTATAATATTGTTAGATCCCCATATTCACATATTCTAATTTTGTTAGATCCTCATATTCCTATATTATAATATTGTTAGATTGCTATATTTTACATCTCCATATCTCTGTAACACTACCACCTTACATCCCTATATCTCCATATTTCCGTCCCCCTATGTACCAACATCCCTAGAGTCGTGAATTGCTATGACCTAGTCTAAGTAAAAAAAAAGGTAGTCACTCGTTGGAATGAAATTTCGTTTCGTGAAGGTATAATGCCAGGTCACGATGAGACACGACGTTAAGTGAATATTATTCACTTGATCCTGCCAGAATGATTTGATTCCGCAACGAGGAGCAACACGCAACACGTAGAAAAGAGGTTGACAGGGTAATCACAGGTTGGAGGAATGAAACAATCAGAAAATGTTAAGAGGAAAGGGCTCTACCCCGAATCGAGTGCCATAACAAAGAAGACACTCTCTTTAACAAGCCAATTAGCGAATAGCTCTCGCGATTGAAATGTCAACAGGCAAACATTCCATAAACAAAAGTAATTCGCGCAATTGTGACGAAACCGTGCACGAAGGCGTTCGAATTCTGGATAATATCATACAATCATGAAACATTTCGGCTATTTGTGACTTTGTTCCATTATTCTGTATCTCGCTATTCTTCGTCAAATTCTTGTTCAATTTTCAATTACGATTCTTCGATGAATATTTGTACAGCATAGAATGCAAAATATATTAATTATGGATATTATTGGTTAACAATTTTGCAGCGTTGCTGGAAAAAATATTGCGTGGAATTCGTTTCGTAACAGCGGTGGTAAAAAACATCGGACACAAGTACTGAAAAATAATAAATTTGAGATAAACGTCGTCGTAAACTCGATGATACGCGAGACCATCGGCGTGTCGACATTTGTGCGTATCGCAACGGTCGATTTTCAGCGGAAAAATGATCGCCACGAAGAATATAAACCGGACGCACGCAATTTGTCCAGCAATCGACGCATTCACGGGGTGAAACACCGTCGACGACCCAGAATGCGCGTTCACGCACAGCATTCACAAATTACTCATTATGTTTTTGCGCATTGTATCGCGGCATATCGAAACGCGTTAAATTGCTTCTTTTCTCCAGTGATACAATAACCGCAATCATACGATCTCGATAACGCATTGGAAGTTCGCAAAAACGCGGCTGGAGAGCGTCAAAGGTGAAAGAGAGCAGAAAAAGATCGCGGACGAGGCATTGATACTTTTATTACAGCTTTTCGGTCTCACGAACTCGTCTTAACGCGTGCTTCCATCAAGGTATTTATTACAATAACAACACGGCCCGGCCACTTTGGACTCCGGTCGGTTATTTCGTGGCTGGTCGCCGGGACTGACGTTAATTAGTGGCGAGGGAAGAATTAAAGCGAGGAGTCCGCCTTAATAGGTCCTCCTCAATTATTCTTTATATCCTGTCCGCGGGATTTACAGTGTTCAATGTCTGCCGGGGTAAAGGTTAGATTCCTTATCAGCGTCAAATATGATCGTGCTTATAATCATACTTGTGCATGATGCAGAAATATCCTTCTGTTTACCCATGTTTTCCACATCTCTTCCATTTTGACTACTGTGTTCATGTAAAATTATCGATGAGATCTCTTTTGATAAATTATTAAATAGTAACTTAATAGTTCTTAAATTTATCGATAATGTTAGATAATACACGATGAACACACAATAAATGACTAAGCTCTATGTTAACATTTATTAAAGTTAAATCTACGTTAGGTTTACAGAAACTAGTGTTAAAACATACATCATCGCCATTTTGAATAAGTTCTCATTGTTCAAGTATCAAATTTTCATAATCATATGTCAGGTTAGAAGTGTTGTTAGATACACGATATCAGAACGTGCTACATACTGCAACCGATATGTGGCATATGTGAATCTCGGAAAGCCACACGAAAGTATTCGAAACATCGAGGCATGTCTCATTCGTTAACGTCATCGAAAGCGGCGAGACAACCCTGTACAATTCTGCATAATTACCAGCATGCATCAAAACGAAAATATACGAAAAGAGCCCGAAAACGGTGAAGCATCCTTTCGGGACTTCGCAATCCGGTCCAGATGAATCTTTCCGGGGCCGAGATATCACGATGATCTCCATCTCGCGCCATTTTATCAGTGTCCGTGAGGCAACGCACGTCTCGTGCATAACTCTCTAACGCGTACGGCTACTTTTCAACTTTTTACGCGTTTCGCGGCGTCGCCATTTCGCGTCCAGGGACAGAACGGTGCGTGCATACGCGGCACGTCGCAAGCTCGTGAGAGAGCTTCGAATGATGTATAGGGGGAACCCGCGGGACCAAATGGACCCGGTCCAGAATTTTCGTTTTTCGCGATCCCTCGGCGATCCTCTGGTCGGCGACCACCTTGATGGAAGATACGTATCTGCCGCGAAATCGTTGCCTCACATTCCGTTTTCGGAGGGAACCGCAACGGGGGAGCCGTTACGCCGATGCATATCGATACCGTTTCTTTTTTTCGGGCGCTCGTGATACCTTTAATACCGAGGAACTAACTACCGCGATCAATTCGGCCTCTCCGGTTCACGCCTCGAGCTGAAATTCCTCGTCAGATTCTCTCCTTAGTTAAGAGAGAAATAATGAAGAGAAACGGTGGGGTAACTCGAATCGCAAGTGTGCGTACGGTACATGTAAGCTTATTCGGCCCACGATGACTACTCCCTGATAAAATGCTCTCAAGAAATTTTGCTCGCGAATTTTAGGGTACTTTCACGATTAACGCCTTATAAAATTCGCTGTATATTAAGGACTTAAAGGATGTTAACCAAACATACTTGCGGAATAAACATAACCCTTGAGGGCGGAGATGATAATACTGTTTGGTAACATGTGTGGGAAATTGCAGAACGAAACTATTAATCAATGAATTATGTGTTTCATCTTCTTGTTAGAATAGATTCTGCAAAGTTACTTCATTTGCACGATATATTAAAACAAAACACACTTGTTCACAACACAGGTAGAACAAATTTTCCTGCAAGTTCTTATAAAATATTAATAGACTTGTTATTCCAACCTTGTAATATAAATTACTTTAGTTTGAAAGGTTAGTGTGTGTACAGAGAATATTTATGTAGCGCATGTTTATCTTAAATAATATCGTATGATTGAAACTCTTATTACTAATACTTAACTCTTAACTGTATCTCATGTGAGTAAGGGTAGTCTCACATATGTACCTACTTTGGCAAATTCATTAAATTCTCCACATAACTTAATAAATATATTCTCCATGAATTTTAAGTACTTCTTACCGGTCGATATTTTTAATTATCATGATAATAAGCCATACTCTATAACAAGCACCTACATTGTACATAACATGTGTACATGAAATATACATACATGTATATACATGTATATTTCAACAAAGTTTGTCCATATACATTACTCGACTAAACCATCTGTGTAAGGGTCAAACAAAGCTAAACAACGTTCTCATTTCCTAACCATACAAATTGAAGTACACCGAGTAAACGTCATTTAGGAAACACCTGTAAGTGCTGCATTAACCACCTCGTAACCGGACAAATTACAACCGTAGAAACATTTTGGAATTGAAATTCCAAAATTCATGAGGTCTAAGTGCTTTCCACCGTCCACGTATTTTACGTGGTAAAACAAGAGCAGAGCGCCGAGGAAGCGTAGCAAATTCAAGGTGCTACGAAATTCTGGTGGCGTTTCGTGGGAGAATTTTTCAGGTCGTCGGGACGCGGTCAACGTCGCTCCTCACGAAATAATAGTTGATACGAAACAACGCGGGGCTAACAACGGTTACGACGTGCGAGGGATCTCAGTTCGCGGGCACATACACGCACACACATGCTGCACCGGGCGCAGATTTATTGCGAGTGTTGCGCGGCCGCGAAGCGAAATGGCAAAAGAGAAGAAAGGGCGGCGTTGCTCGCGAGACTCCGCTCGACAACAGGGAGGCTAGAAGGGGCCCTTTTGTAATATGTTGATATTTAATGATCCCCGGCGAAATAGTTTACGATCGACGTATTTATTAAACGACGCCGTTCAAGCCGCCTAACGTTTCCCGTTCGACTAACGAGCCGCACGATTTCGAGTACAATCGCGATGGAAAACCGGGCGAACTGCGTTCTCGCGAGTCGCGAGTTTCTGAGGTTATCTGCGCGAGTAAATTTAAACGATAGAACGTTCATAAATTATTTGGCAGCCATGCCGTATCTCGCTGACTCGAAAACTGATCTAATCCGCCGCTTCCCAGCGTTCGAAACTTGGAATTTTTCCTCTTAATCCCGATAGCGTGGGATCTATTTAAGTTGAAAAATTTGTGGCGAAATTATATTTCGAATTAACTTTATATTTGATCCGGTGTAAAAAAAATAAGTCCGAGAAAGGTTAATAATTGCGAAAACGTTTTGGATGGATAAGGCAGGATATGTACATTTTTATAGAATTAATATGGGGTTACATTTTCTGTCGCACGAGTAGTGTTATTGAATATGCAATACAAAATACAGAATTACTTGAAAGTACTTCGAATATGTTCATATAAGAAAAGTATTTTATTATATAATTATGAGCTACATATTGAAAATATTCTTGAAGCTTTCAAGACAGTTCTGTGTAATATATAAATTACTTCGAGACTGCGCAAACAATGTTTACATGCGTAGATGTAAATGACAGACGAGAGTGCACCAATGCAAGTGACACAAGTCTGACACTAGTGATATCATAATACAGAAAGTACATGAAATGTATCAAAAACCATGTGAATCATGTGATGTATCACATGATTGAAACTATTATTATTAATTCTTAACACTGAACTCTACCTCTTATGTGACTAAGGGTGGCCCCACATATGTAAGTACATATGTACCTACTTTGTCAAATTCATTCAATTCTGCATGTAACTTAATAAATATATGTTCTATGAATTTTAACTACTTTCTAACAGTGGATATTTTTAATTATCATGAAAGTAAGTCATAGTCTATGACAACCACCTACATTGTACATAAAATGTGAACATGAAATATACATACATGTACATTTAAACGAACTTTGCCCATATACAATACTAAACCATCTGTATAAGAGTCAAACAAAACCTAAACACTGTTCTCAATTAGTACAAATACAACTTTAACGAAGTTCAATTACATTTTCCAGCGACATTCAACTTCGTTCAAAAAGAAACGAAGTAGAAGTATATTAACGCAGTCGTCCGGTACCATCTGCCGTACGAATACCAGTAATTTGTACGGAATCAGCATCGTCGAATCGATGAACACGTATGCCCCATCGAGAGGAATTCATAATTCACGGGTGAACAACGAAAGCGAGCTTTATAAACTTGGGTACGAAGAATTCGCGGTCCTCTCGGAATTTTCGATTCAACGGCGTGCCGAAAGTGGCCGTGGCGAAACCGGGAGAGAGGGGTTGGAAGTCGAAATGGTCGCGAATTTATTTAGTGGAGTGTACACCTTTAACCCTTTCGTTTGGAGCTGATATACGGCCGGACGAAATAAAGAAGTCGTAAGGCCCTGGGCCAGTCCGGATCCTGGCCTCCCTGCCCCCACCGCCCCCCTTTTGCTCCTCTCATCGAGCTGCTCCTTCTTTCGCCTTCTGCCCCTCGTCGAGACTTCGCCTCCATAGAGTTGCAGCCCCGAGATCAATTATTATTACCAGTCGTAAATAAATATCAATATATTTCCTATGCCCCTACCGCGGTACCCTTCTCCTCCCCCGTCTTTCCACCCTCGACTTTATCTCTTTCTCACTCTCGTTCTTCCGTTCTCGAGCACTAAAAATCCTTTCTCGCTACGGCCTTTTGCGGTCTCTTTGTGACGCACGCCGCGGCAGACGTCCGAGCTTGTCGGGTTACAAGATGCTTGTACGCGAGCGTACGTTTCTCTTTGCTCTATCCACCGTGCCTTCTCTACCTCCCCTTTGTTGCCTCCCTTTTCGTCTCCTCGTCGTCCGTGGCCCCTTCTCGCCCTTCAGCTAGTAAGAAGACAGTCCCTTTCGTGGTATTATAGCCGCGGAATTCTTTGGCAGACCGACGGAAAAGACCCACGCAGACGCGTTCGGTCGGTTCTACAGCTAGGAGAGTTCTAGTTGATACCAATCGGTGGAATGTCGTGAGAAAACGAACGAGGGACCGGCCGCGGCCTCGGTGAATGGAGACGTTCGCAACTAGTTTATTAGAGCGTTAGCCCGACGATAGGAGAGGTTCGGGTCGCGCATGAATGCGCTCCGGTTTCCTGCAAGTGGACGTCTGTAAGCGCGCCGGGGGAATTGCTAGCTGTCGACCGAAAATTCGGGAACCCGATAGCTCTATATTTGTAGACTTCTTGATTTCAAGATTCCTACATTTCTGTGGTTTTAGATCTGTAGGTCTCCAGATTTTTAGATTTTTTCGTTTTTGGAATTTTAGATTTTTAGATTTTTAATTATTTAGATTTTCAGATTTTCAGATTTTCAGATTTTTAGATTTTCAGATTTTAAAAATTTTAGATTTTCGAATTTTGAGATTTTTAGGTTCTCTGATTTTTAGATTATCAGATTTTTACATTTTTATATTTTCGGATTTTTGCATTTTTAAATTCTCGGATTTTTACATTTTTAGATTTTCGGATTTTCAGATTTCTAGATTTTTAGATTTTTAGATGTTTAGATTTTTAGATTTTTAGATTTTTAGATGTTCAGATTTTCAGATTTTCAGATTTTCAGATTTTCAGATTTTCAGATTTTCAGATTTTCAGATTTTCAGATTTTCAGATTTTCAGATTTTCAGATTTTCAGATTTTCAGATTTTCAGATTTTCAGATTTTTAGATTTTTACTTAGAGGTCTACTTTGAGGTATAGGAATCTGATCTAGGGATCTAGAATAACTCCATATTCATACAGCGGCCATACAGCACGTGGCAATATAACCCGATACAATCCAATGCGTCTCATCGACAAAGAGTCGTAGTTGCACCTGTACCTCGTATGTTCCGACACAGCACTCGACTCCGCAAGATATTCAAATTTCCAGGAAAAAAAAGGAATAACCGGTGGCGATTTGAGAAGTCAACTCGTCGATGGTATTCGATTACCCGTTTCGATGGCAACAAATTGCGAAGGATCAGCGCGGATATATTATCCCGCGTGTCGCGAAGGCGAGGATATCGAAAAGGGAAAAAATCCGAGACACATTCGCGAGGAAGAGCGATGTACGCGTATGCAGAAGAGGACGAAGTGGCGAGAGACGAGGCAAAGAGAAGGAATAAACCGGCTTTCACGTAGAGCTCCTGTTTCTAAGACCGCGGACGGACGAGCACGAGCTCCTCTCTGTTTCTCTGTACGAAGCGGACTACCGTTTTGCGCGCTCGCCGCCGCTCGCGGAACGAGAAGGTATGATGATATTAACTTAACATGCACCCGCGTGCATTGTTATGATAATGTATTTAAATGTCAACCGTAGGCAACGGGGAGAGCGAGCGGGCGGGCAAGCGTGTTGCCGGGCGCATACGAGTGCACGCGCCCGTCGGCGTCGCGCCACGACGCTGTTCAGCGCCGCGGACGTCTCTACACGCACGAACCGCTGAATCCTAGAGCAACTTTTCTCCGCGTGTCGCTTTTGTGTGGCTCGTTTGCTCTTGACCGGTACATGCCCGCAACCGGGTCAGCGACATCGTTTCTTACCTATGGGACGAGACGCTACTTTATTTCGCATTTGTTGCTGTTCGCGTACACGCTCGGATATCCGCCGCTCTGTCGCATTCAACGAATCCAGAAATAACAAATTGTGTAATTGTTGCTTAGCATCCGTGCCGCGACTGTGCGGACGAAAGAGAAATCATTTAGCTGAGTATCGGAAATGGGAATGCAACGTTTTGATTGAATTGGCTGATCTGAATTCTTGTGACATATCACATATGTATACTATTGGGTTGTTCGGAAAGTGATTTCGTTTTTTCCCACCAGGCTTACTTGTGAAACAGTTAGGCAGATTCGACACAGATGTGTCTGATCGATACACTTTCAATTATGGAAAGTCAGAATCATCATTATTGGAATATTTTGCTTTTTCAAAAATGCTGTTCAAACAAGAAAAAAGTATCCGGCGAAAATCGTCTCCCGTTTTCATAAAAAACCGAAATTACTTTCCGAACAACCTAATATATCATATGGATCATATGTGTATGATTTTGGGATGAAATGTTCTGATAAATGGCTGATCTCAATCCCTGGATCATATCATACATACTATATCATATGTGTCATATATGTATGAAATACAGGTGCAATGTTATTATAACTGGCTGATCTCAATCCTTGTATTATATCATACATACTATATCATATGTGTCATACATGTATCTAAGGGAAATGCAATGTTGTGATAACTGGCTGATCTCAACCCTTGTATCATATCCTATATACTATAGCATATGTGTCACATATACAATATGAAAAGGGAACGCAATTTTTCGATAATTAGCTGATGTGAATTCTTGTATCATGTCACACATAGGTATATTATTGTATACGCGAAATGAGAATGCATTATTTCAATACTTATTTGATTTCGAATACTTTAATACAAATTCTTGTTCAACAACAACTTTCTGTTTTTCTTTGAACAACTTTCTTGTTCTGCTATATTTATATAAGTATGTAGGTTGTTTTATTTTTATATGCGATATCTTATATGTTCCCAAAAACTTTATTCCAAAAATTGTATTCATTTTATTAATAGAAAAATTAATTTCATTAAATTTTACATCTCAACCACATTCATCACAACTTGTACACTTCATCTAATACACGAACCTTGCACATTTAAACCTTAATCATCAACAATTTACCTATTCCATCAACCTGTTCTTAAATTAATTTAACGACAACAAATTAAAATAAATCACGAACAGCACCTGTACTTATGAAACCTGTTGTTCACAAGGCTATATTGATAAATAGAAGTGCTAGAAGATATTTTTCCCGTTCCTTGCGGAAACACAGTTTCAAATTGTATCTATGGCGAATCGATTCGATCGAGCAGCGACATACATCTCTGTTACAGAATCGAACTCTTTTTGCAAGAAAGCAGTGCAGCTCTCACGAAATGCCAACAATCTGAACAGTGAGCATAATGGGTTAGCCGCGATTGTTCCAGAGGTACAAAACCGACTGTACTGTATGGATTGACCGAGCTCGAATTCAGATACACCTGATAATTCACCGTCACCACGATCGAGTTTGGCGTGGATTCGTAAAGCCTAGTTTGCATTGCTACAGTAAATGGAAGAGTGAGTAAGGCTATTAGGGAAAGTCCCTTTACTGTTCCCGTGCCAACTGCCAGCGATTGGGCAAGTAGTTGCGGGCTACTAAAACCTAGCTTACATTGCATCGGTAGGGTAAACAACGGAGGCCACTAGAATATTCAGATATTCCCTAGAAGCGAATGGGATTGTAGGAAATGTATATTACGTCGTTCGAGTAAATCTGAGAC
The DNA here is from genome assembly GCA_947623535.1 of Coelioxys conoideus. NCBI lineage: Eukaryota > Metazoa > Arthropoda > Insecta > Hymenoptera > Megachilidae > Coelioxys > Coelioxys conoideus. Next base: position 7,726,078 of record OX392459.1, on the reverse strand, counting down.
GATCAAATGGACACCGATTCGAAGACAATTTGTGAGCTTGAAAATTTCTTGATTGTATGCATTGCTAAATATTTATATTTACGAATTTTTTATCTTCAACGCTTTTTTACTTTTCCAAATATCTAACTTTTTATATAAGTAAACTCTCAAATTTTTAGATCTCTCAGTTACTAAATTTCTACATTCCAATATTTGCAGATATTATAGGCCTGAGATATCTAAATCATTTATAAATTTCTAAGGATACATTATTTGCAAATGATCAAATTTGTACAACAGTAAATTTCGATATTTCCAAATATAAAATAGTGAGAAGTATAGACAGTGAAATTTTGATATTTCCAAATATTGAAAGTATAAATTGTAAAACTGCAAACTTTTTACTTGTATAAGTAAAATTGCAAACTTATAAACTTGAAAACTTGAAACCTCAGAAACATCGTCCCAGCCCTTATGCACGCATAAAGTGCCGGACAAGTTGTGCAACGCGAGATTGAAGCAGCCAAAAATGGGACAGTATAATACGCAAACGAGTCACTTAACGCGTTAAGCCCTCCCGCCGTAAATTACCCTTAAGGCTAACAAAAATGGGACATTAGGGTGCGCGAGTAAGTTACTTGCCCTAGTACATTCCATTTACCCTCGCGACGTAAACTGGGCTTAAATGCGAGCACGCGGCCCTGTTTCGTAACACGCTTATTCGAGCGACTCGTAAGCTAGCAAAATGTCGTCCGCGTTAATCGGGGGAATCCTCTGGCGGTTTATTACGTCGATCCACGATGTGAAAACGCGGCTTAATTGGAGAGTTCGTCGCGCGTCGATCGAAACCGTTAAGCCGTAATTGATGAGTTTCTAATAAGAAAACTGAACGTCGTCGTTTGTACATCGTACAGTTCACCACAAATCTGCATCTCCCACGATAAAATACGACAAGTGAGAAGAAAATAGAATAACACTCGTTAATTTTTTGTGAATTTTGAGCACTTACGAGTTCGAGGATGAATTAAGAATTTCTGGACACAGGAATTTGGGGATTTGAACTGTTTGGGACCTGGATATCTTTGGGGATAGGATATGGAAGTCTGGGAATTTAAAGACTTTGATGCTTGGGGGTGTTGAATTTAAGGGTTTCGAGGGTTAGGAATTCGAAGACAAGAATTTTTAGACATAAGAGGATCGATTAATATAAAATCTGTGGCTTGGATGATTATTTGATTATTATTGGAATGTAGGGATTTCACAATCAATTACTGGGACCTAGGGATTTGACAATCAATTACTGAGATCTAGGGATTTGACGATCTAGAAATTTGAAAACATAGAAATACGGAGTTCAAGGGATTAGTCGAATTTGGAATTTGGGGAATTGTGAAAATGAAAATTTAGGAATTTGGAGATCTTGGGTTTGGAAGCTAAAGATCCGGGAATTTAGGAACATACAAATGTCGGTACATAGATGTTCGGGGATCTAGAAACTTTTTGACATAGATACTTGGGCACATTGAGATTTTGGTACTTTGAGATTTGAGGAGTTACGAATGTGGGAATGTAGGAATTTGAAAGTCTAGAAACTTAGGGGCATAGATATTTTATAGATTGAAAGATTACTACTTTGAGATATAGGAACTTAGGCAAGGATCTATTTTAGGGACTTACAAATTTGGGAACCTGAGGATTTAGGGACCATGAAATTTAGAAACATTGGTATTTGGTCTAATTTGGGGATTTTGAGATTTGGTATCATAGAAATTTTGAAGCTTTAGCATTTAGATACATTAGAATCCAGGGATCTAGAGACTCAACCATATAGGTATTTGGAAGTACAGAAATTTAAGGACCAACGAATTTTGCAATCTAGTGATTTGATACAGAGAAATTTGGAAATTTCGATATTTAGAAATCTACGAACTTAGCAATTTCATACTTGTGGGTATGTTGGTAAATTCGAAAATTTGGAAATCAGATTTTTACGAAATGTGGAAATTCGAAAGTTTACGAATTTGTAAATTTCATCGTGAACAATTTTGCAAATATAAAAACCCGTGAAATTAAGAAGTACCAATTTCACATATATTTCATTATCCGGAGGCTCCGGTTGTACGTCGCGAATAAGCACGTAAATTATGCCTCTGTGCAAATACGCATAGCCGTAATTAACACGCACTGAAGCAGTCGTTTCGCAGTCTGGGAGCGTTGAGGACCGTTTGTCACGTTGTCGAACGACCGTTCGATTACCTCTTTGATCGCTGCGTAGTTTCGTGATTTGTCGCGTACATACCTCCGGTTAAATCGGTTAGCATAGACGCACGTGCACGGTTGTCTACACGGCACGAGCAGGGGCGTTCATAAGGATGCGAAGAAGAACGCGTGTTGGCGCCATCGGGCCCCGCTATCGTTCTCTTCGTTTTCGCCTTTTAAACGCGAAAGCACGTTGATTACCGAGAATAGTTTCCTCGCTCGTGCTGTTCGCGAGACTGACACGGTATTCCGCGTGTTACTCGCATTCAGAAATTTTTTAATAATTCCCGACCACGTGCGTCAGTACAGCGTTTTAGACTGATTTGCTGTTACTGACTTATTCGTAATTATTTGACTTAAGTAACGGTTTTAATATTCAATACTTAAATTATGGTTGCAAGCGGTTGTTTCGTAAAATGTGTATTTGCGACGGTGGAAATGACGCTAAGACTTTTCGATGTATGCAAAACTATGATGTATGTAAGATCGGGAAATGTATAAGACTTTGAGAGCGATGTGGAGTGATTGTCCTGATTGGTTTATGTTTTTGCCAATAACGGTGTCTGAAATTGGACATCATCCACGTGTGTCGAGTAGAGGTGGAAAAAGAAAGACTTGACCTAAGACAGAATTTCCTTTGGTTTATCAGCAAGTGTGACCTGGCAAATGTCTCATAGGTTCCGTCCTAGAAATTCACATTTATGGCATCTGCAATTAACTGTTGAGACCGTCGAAAGACCTTGGAAATGCAAATCGTAAATTTGAAAATATAAAAGGACTCTCAAAAACAGCTATGGCAAGCATAGTTGCATACCATGGTCGCGCTAGCAACGTGCAGGCCAAATGTTATTTCTGCGTACAAATTGCTAGCTGTCTTAACACGTTGACTGCCACGCTAATGCAGTTGAAAATTTTATTAGATTTATGATAATAAATCCTACCAATTATGTTCATAATATTCCGTTTACTTATCATTCATAAGTCCAAGTAATTATTACCAGTGTTTCCAATTAGATAAATGAACTAATTCTTACTAAATAGATGATTGATTCATATGGCAATTTAAGCGTCGCCCATATGTGGATGACGTGGCTATCTAAGTGTTAATTACCGTAACGAACCCTTCGTAAATCCAACATTTTAATTAGATCCTGTTAAGCCAAATGCGTTCAGAGACAGCGGAACATGTTGTTAGGGCGAACAGCACCAGACAGCTTAGGATAACTTCGATCTCTAGCTATTCGAGGCACTCGGACGATAGTTTCGAAAGTTAAACGTACTTTGTTTTCGCTTTTTGACGCACGCGAACCTCCTGAGCGGTGCTTTGCGCGTATAATGTTTGTGATTAACCTTCCGCGTTATCGATTCGCTTATCAAATGATCCCCTTTGCTGGCAGTCTTATGTAAATCGTAGAACGAAGGCTGTAACTGAATAATCGCGATCGTTATCCACGGTTTACTTCCCGTAAGTGGATAACATGGCGAGCGGGGAATTGCAGGGGTACCTGCAAATCTGCTGTTTAATTTTATAATTGAACTGCGGCTGTTCATGCATCCCCGACATATACACGAAGTTTATGTTCGCAGTTGCAACAGTTTAAATTACATACCCTTTTTATTCGCGTTGATAACCATAGATTGTGCTCATAAATGTACTCATAGGGATACTCAAAGATTATACTCATATTCATTGACATACTTGTTCACTATACTGATACATGCATTAATCTTTGATAAATTCATTAATCAAACACAAATCATGCATATGGATTATACTCATAGATAAACTGAACTCAATGATACAGTCATAGATTTTACTCATAGATACATTCATACCTGCATGACATAAATTCATTAATCAAACATTATTGAAACCTATACTTGTGGATTACAATTATTGACAAATTCATAGATACAGTCATAGATTATAGTCGTAGATTATATTTATAAATTACACCTTAGAAATTACACAAATTATTGTAAATAACACACATGTTCATATTAACATAACGAGACCACAAAATGTCTCAATTCACTCCACAACGTATCCAAAGCTTAATCCAACCACCAAAAATAAACTACAGCGCTTGATTTTTGATCATGCACTGTACATCGAGCGAAATTAAAAATTTCATTCAGCACCGTATGCAAACGATCGATTCCTCGATATTGCTGAAAAATGGGCATACACCGCTTCCCTAATAAATATCTCAATCGATTATAGCGATGGCCACGCCTGCCTCGATCACGACAACCCATTCTAATCCCATAGATTAATGGTAACGGGAAATCGACACGGGAAAATCTGGTATGATCGCGAAGATATCACCGCAGGTGTTCCCACACGGAGATAGTAATTTATTCCGTTAAGCAGCAGGTCGCAATTATCGACGGTGTGCAATATTAAAGTACACAATCGGTCGGGCTCGATCTACGATGCGTGAGACGAGACGGGACAAGCTTATGGCTGTTGCATAAGGGGGAACCGTGCCAAAGTTCGCGGCTAAGAATCATCATTATCTTCCATCAGGCATCAGCAGCACGTAATAAGGAATCCAACGGTTCCAATATCTATTACCGTGGCAGTAAATTTCGTGGAACACCGCTAACCGAGGAATCGTATTTCCAGCCGATCGCACCTTCGTTTTCTCTTCGCGTCGTTCGTTTCTTTCGTTTTCTTTTTTTTTTCTTTCTCTACCCTTCTGTTTTTTTGTGCGCTGGAACGGGAACGTAATTCATACTTAATAACGGGCCTGGTCCGGTGGACATTTAACGCGGGCGAATAGTATTTTTCGGTGGGCAATCTGAGCCCCGTGGAAATCGATTACGAATGTACCGTGGTAAGTTTTATCGCGTTATTGGAAAAATGTCGCGGAAGATGGTTTATCGCGAAACGAGACCGCGATAACGCGAAACACGGTCGAACACCGTTTTTTTTTTAATTATTTCTTAGACGCGCGGGAAGATACGATCAGCCGCATTCGCAGTTATTTAGTTTTATTCGCGCTCCGTTGCCTTCCAGATCTATGTTCATCTGCCGTGGCGATATCTTCGGGTGGAAGGAATTTCTGCTGCACGTGGCATTCCGTACAAGGAATCGCAGAAAACGTTATATTTGTGTTGTGGCTAACGGATTGTATTATTTTTGTGAAATGTAGTACCTTGCAACTATACATGCTTGAAAGTGTGGAGTCCGGAAACCATACGTATTTGAAAAATAATGGTTTGCAAAATATAGTAATAAATTTGTACAATCTAATAATTTATATATTCATTACATTAGTGATAACAATTCATATATTAATAACATCAGTGATGATAAATCACATACTAATAACATTAGTGATAAATATTCTAATTTTCCATATTTTAATAAAAATTAACACCTTGATGGCTATAAACTTCACCAGTGGCAAATAACATAATTTCTGGATCCATGATAATAAGAAAAATATTTCACGTCTTTCTGAGCTGTACATTTGTAAGTTACAATTATTATAAAAGAAATGATCACATTGGAATTAGTGGTTAAATAAATTAAGACACTAATGAAAATTTTAATGAAGCATATTTGGAAAATATTTCTGATATAAAAGGTTATATTTAATGAATAATATAATTAAGGACAATCAAATTATCCGATTCCACATAATTATAACTGCACAATGTCTTACTAGAGACCTATACATATATTTCTACTGCAGCGTTCAATTAGTTAACACGCTGCCGCAGTAAAAACTGACGTATGTAGTCAGACATATTGAAAACTTAATTACGAAACATACGAATAATGAATATCCAGATAGAAGCTCTTAATTAAATATCTGACATTATTCCGACGAATATGTTACCTTACATCATTATAATAATGTCATGTTATTAAAGATTCTCCGCTATCCAATTTATTTTTAATCATTTACTGAAACCTATACGGTTTCAAACTGGAACGTCACACGATTCGAAAACGTATCTGAACTGAATTTCATTAAAAACGCAATTTACATTGAAAAACGGAATCTTATTCAGGATAATTGTAATTATAACATGCTTTGTTTCGTATGTCTGTAGCAATTAATATGATATTTTCACTGTAATAATGAACGTATATGTTCACTATTGCAGTGATAATAGACATATGTAGTCAGACAGAAATACCATACAATTATGAAGAATAAAAATAATTATTACAATATTCAAGTTCCCAATTTGCTACCTCGCACTATCCCTATATCTATATCATTTCACTTCCAAAGTTTCAACTTAACTGGAAGCTCCTACACTTTAAACATTTCATACACATATACAGTCGTGGACAAAATTAAGTGGGCAGGTATCATAAATAACAAAAGGTAAATTTGATTAACTAATAATGCCTATAAATCAAACTTTATTGCACAATTATATACATTAAATAAATGTTTTTTCAAATCTACAAAAATATCTTACGTTCTAAATTTAAAATTTATTTACAACATTGTAATGAAACAAAATATTTTTTACATTCTTACAATGTCCACTTAATTTTGTCCATGAGTGTACGTTTTCGAAATATGTTTGATTATTGGACTCGTGATTAAAATTTCAGAATTTCCGAATATAATTCGCATTGTGAGAATTTAACTCATATTGTAATAAGAATTAGTGAAATTGAAGACTTTCAATCACACCGTGAGAATTTCTTTGATATTGTAATAAGAATCAGTGAAATTGAAGAATTTAACTCAGAGTGTAACAAGGCACAGACAAAGTCAGAAGCAAAAAAAGCGGGGAGAGTCCACGTGGCTTCTAATTTTATACAAAGCGCAGAGAAACTCGCAGCCCTATTTTTTCCATTACTTTCGCTGTTTCCTACCGAAACATCAAATATCCCGGCAACAACGGAGACAAGCAAAGCCCGGTACGTGTTAAAATTTCAAATGGACGTCGTAACGCAGCCGCGGGCGACGTCGCGCGGGTGCGCAACGGTTCTCCGTACGTTGCCCCAAATAGTAACGTGTCTACGTCTCGTTTCAAATCCCGCTGTTCACCGCGAACAAGCCCGAAGCACGTTTTCGACGAGCGACGGTTTGACCGAGAGACGGTACAGTCAAGAACAAATATGCCTTCCCCGCAGAAAATATGCTAATCAGGGTAGACGAGCCTCCTACTCGCTTTGATATTTAACACTTTGACTGCCATGTTACCCATATGTGGGTGACACTCAAATTCGATACACATTTAATAGACATATTATTCAAAATTGGTTCACTTTTGTAACTGTAAATACTGGTATTATTTACTCGGAACTGTGAAGGACAAATATAACAAAGTATCATGAACATATTTGGTAAGGTTTGCTCAAAATGAAAATACTAACTAATGCAATTTTCAATCGATTTCATGCGGCAGTCAACGTGTTAATAATTGTTGCAAGTATCAAGATTTAGGGGGGCAGGAATTTGGGGATATGGACATTTGGTGAACATAGAATTTGAGGACTTTGGACGTCGATGATTTGGGAAACTTACAAGTTTAACACTAAAACTACCGACATATAATACACAATTATTTTTGGATGTTAAAGATGAAGTTGAAAAATAAATGAACGAACGATGAAACATAAATGAGTACACTTTTAGATGTTGTAGATGTTGGTCAAGAAGGCCAGTATAACAAATATTGTCATTTGAAGTATGAAATTTGTAAAAGGGTCATTTGTCCCTTCTGGTTGTTTTATTGTTAAGAAGCTGGAAAATTTAATAAATGAAAAATACGGTGACGCGAAAATTGGGAGATTCTCGAGTGTAAAAATGGTCAAGTTTACACGCGTGTCCTAATCCAAAGGAATCCTAGGTTGCAGCCGAGTGTACGCGATCCGGTGCAAAAATATCCCCGGTGGATCCGCGTGGACTCTAATTTGGTCGGGCGCCGTAGACACCACGCGGTCCACGTATCTATTTCCTGCCAGGTTCGTCGAGCCGTTACCTAGGAGCACGCGGATTTCTTGGCTCGTCGTTCCGTGCACGAGCACCACGACACAAACTGCTACCGTTCCGTCGTTGGCAGAGCAAGATCGACGGCAATGGACTAGCAAATCCTCCTCGTCTGGCTTCTCTTCTGTCGTCGTTTCTCGTATTCGATCGAGCCGAGACGACGGAACCCGGATAAACGATGTTGCAACGAGACGACGAAGAGAGGACGCGCCCAGACGGTGCGCAAGAAAGAAAGAAACGCGGGCAAAACACTGCAGCTAATTGCCCGGCAGAGCCGGCCGACAATGCAGCAGCGACCGACGTCGCGTACGCGGCCATCATGAGCTCGTTTTAATTTTCTAAACGCGGATAAAGAGGCTCGACGAGGCGGCGGGAAAACGTCGGCGGCAGACGGCCACGTGGAATGCAAAATAGAGCCGCAAATCTGTCGCTGCATCAAAGGGGAAACGGGAACGAGCCGTCTCGGCATTTCTCCACCGGCCAGACGCGTTCGCATTCGGCCAGCTAGACGCAAAATCGAAGACTCGTCGAGGTCTAATTAATTGCGTAACGCCCTGGGAATCGGCACTCCCCCGGGAACCAGACGCTCGTGTAGATTCGAGGGGTGTCGATGGGCGGCCACGAATACCGATGTTTTCGGCTGCCCGGACAGATTAAGACCCGAACGAGACGTCGCGGTTCGATTAGTCGCGGAATAGGCGGGTATCGTTTCCAGATCGACCGCGAAAGAGATCGTGACGCGAACTGTAATTTATGCCAACGCGTGTTAGGGTGAATCCCGTAGACCCAAGAAGGAAGATGTAGCCACGAGACGGTATTCGTCTTTTACTGCTTGTTAGAGGACTCGATATCCGTGGATGTTACGCGATGTAACACGGATTTGTATTTACGAGGAACGGATGTGGAAATCAGGCTCACAATCAACGAACAAATCACCAGTAGAATTACGACCCGTTTGGAGATCTCCATTTATGTGATAGTTGATAGAATATAGAGCCAATAGTTCCGTTTTTCTGATAGAATATAGAACTGATAGCTCTGTATGACTGATAGAACACAGAAATGACAACTCCATATAGATCATGGAATATACAGCTGTTAGCCCCGTATTTCTGATAGAATATGGAGCTGATCTGTCTGTACGGCCGACAGAATACCGAAAGTAATATTCGAAAGCGTTTCACCGGTGTTCACGCGCACTTGGGTGTACTTATGGAGAAATCGGTAGCCTAGAGCCTGTCACGAGCTGGAACGTCAACGTTGGCTGCGTCTGAAAGCCATTACTCTTCCCCGCTTCAAAGTCTCTACCGTCGACCTTTGATTCCGGCTATCCTTACAATAGAGGCATAATGCATTCTCATCGATTGTCTCGGAGCGACGGGGCTAATTGCACCGAGCGTGGAACGAGTGTTGCCTCGCGGGCCAAAAATATATCGTTCGTTTAAAGCGTCTGACGTTGGTCCGCGCTAGAGAAATGGCTGAGGAACGCGCGAATGCGGCAGCGGTCTCGACAACGTTGCACGAATCCTCGAGGAAACGCGATAACGCGTCGAGATGGCCTTAAGTGGACACACAGACATTGTTACGCGTCCGGCAATTAACGGTACTCCATGGATATCGACGTTTCTGCAGAATGTTTAATACGTCGCTCGGCTCGTTTCACCAATTAAAATCGTTGCCGCGCGTTGTTAAGGCTTCACGGATAGGTCGGACGAGAAAAAGAAGAAGAAAAAGGAAATAAAGGAGCGAGGAATTAACCGTCGGACGTTTCTGCCTCGTAACAGGACATCCAGCGAAACTTCTAATTAGAGGGTAAAACGGTGTACCGGTGCCAAAGTCGTCGGGACCTCTACCAGTTAGTCACGCCTCTCGATCATCGCGCGAATTTATCAAGTTGTGAACAGCACTCGGGGGATTCGCGACGGCCAACCTAACAGGGTACACGAGTTTATGCGCGCCGGTTATACACACCGATTCGCGACCAAAGTGTCGGGTGACCATGGCGCCTTTCGTACAAACGCAATAAAATAACGAGCCATCGAAACGCCACCAGCGCCCGGCTAAATTATACCCTTTTAATATTCGAAAAGTCACTTCGGGTAATTTAAAGGGTGCCAGGGTAGCACCGCGTAGCGCGTATTATGATTTTTCACCGACGATGACCGATCACCGTGAACGCCGTGAGAAATTGCGGATTAATATATGCGATATACAAGATGGGTTCATCTTTCGAGTCTCGACAATCGATCTTTCATGAAGACAACTTTTATGAAGGCGGTTTGAAGTCAACGAGCTTTGTGTCCGTTCAGCCTCGGAATCTTTGGAGTGTTGCTGTTTTTAGGATTTTGGGATGCTGAAATTTTGGAACTTTCGACTTTTGTAATTTTCGAATTATGAGGATTTAAGATTTTTGAAACTTGGGAATTCCGAAATTTTTTAATCATGAGGATTTAGGATTTTGGAGGTATTGAATATTGAGATGTTAGAATCTGAGATTAAATTAATAAATTGAAATATAATTTTCACAAGTTTTTGTAACATGACCTTGACAACTCTTCATAGATTGCATCCTATATTTCCGAAATGGAAAATCTTTGTAATTGTAAATAAGAAATTGCATTCTTAGTTGATGCAAATGAAGAAAGTGATAACTGGATTCACTCGTAGTCCATATTTTTGAAGATAAAATTCAAGTAGTTATAAATAAAGTAACGCTCCAAATACAGCTTCCAAAGATGAGTCTCCATAAAAGTTTGAAGAACCTATAACGAACGTGGATGATAGAATGGGGTTTCCAATTTCCGAGAAACTTCGATGCAGACGACCATCGTTCTTGCAGCGTCCACTCGTGATGACCCTTCAGCGATCCGAGCGGATTTATTCAAGTTCGCGATGAGACAAAGGGACGAACGTTCACCGCGACATCATTTATTAACGTCGGTAGTGGAGGACAAGCAGGAACAAACGTAACGTTCGAGAGTTGTCTCACGTACCAGGATACACCGAGACAATTTCTTTAAGAGCCTTCAGAGCAGGGGGAGTGGTTCCTTAACGCCTTCGGCCACTCATCGTCGGTCCTTAAGCAACCCCGAGCACCGATGCTCGACCTCTCGACCCACTAGTGCCTAACTCGAGGATGCTCGTTCCTTAATTTAACTTCCATACACCACTCGCCGCTGTAACCAGCGTGGAAATAATCTGTGGCGGTGTCCGCCACGACGTTCTTCCTAATTTATCTTTTCCCCGTAACTTTTCTAACAGTTAGGTCGTAGAATACATATTTGCAGCGAGATCATTAGACCTCGGTCAAAGCTTTCTTAAATACAATAGTTCAAAGTTTTTTCCTTCCTTCAGATACATTTGTAGTTTAGAATAATAGTCTTTGCCCGTAGCAGAAATGACGATTTGAATATACATTTTTTCATACATTTTTCTTTTACCACTTGCAATAACGTTATATTAAATAAAACGTATATTCGGTACATGGTTACATTCTGGTGGTTAAAATTAATTTTTGTTTCAATGTTGTCCAACATGTAAAAGTATTTGATACATAAATTGACATCTCACGCAGTGGGGGTGAAATAAAAATTTGGCAGTTAATGGGTTAAGAACGATTTATAAATTATTCATAAAGCGCGACATCCATCAGAAAACGTGCAAAATTGCACAAATAATTTTATTATTGTCAGGGTACAAAGGTGATACCGGTGGCTGACGTTCAGGAGAGGCTACACTCAAGGCACAGTTTCTTAATGGAGGTCTAGCCGCGTAACGGCTAAGAGGACGAATAGAAACATGATTGCAATTAATGCACGTACCACTCGATTATTGTGGCGGATGCATTGGCCGAGGTTAATGCATCCTCTTATGCGGTGACTGCTGCGATACTGGCCATGCATGAAACGCGTGCTACTCGGGTCATTAACGTCTTGATCGGAACTCTCTTCGTATCTGTTCACATCGTTTAAAATCATATTCATATTTCTGATGACTTATTTTTATTAACCTTTTCGATGAGTAATTGCGTGACGATATTCTTACTTTTTACTTAGAATATTATTACTTTTCTAATAATATTCTTGTTCAAATTCCAAATGAAAGTATATTATACGTATTCAAAATCAAGGGTAGCCGAAAAAGGGACACCCAAGTCTCTCAGTTTTATAGATATTTACATTTATTGTATTAAAATGTATACTCTACTATCAATATTCTTGTTCAAGTACCAGGCGAAGGTATGTTAAAGGGATTTAAAACCAATAAAAATGGAGTCGGATATATTCAGCAGCAAGGTTCGACTTACACTGAAGGTTCATGGGGTGAAAAGCAACCACGCACATAATTATGACTAAAAATGATTTTGTAAAGGGAGTAGTAAAAGGAAACACGGTTTACAAGTAACGAGCGAGACGCAGCGAAGCAGGACGACGTCGGGTCACGGAGGAAGAATTCATTCGCGATGCTTAAATCGCATTTCAAGAGTCTGAAACCTTTTCATCGCCTTTTGCTATAGCAGTTCAACGTCACGGCGCTCGTAACGCGTTGGATCGCCGCCAATACGCCAATAAAATGGCATCTTTTTGCGAGCCGACAATGCCTCGATCCTGGCCGTAGCCAACGGGAGGCGATCTCAATCTCGAAAAGTCCTCTTTTGTCGTTTCGGAACGAGATACCCACCTCGATGGAGCTCCTGTTTAACCCGTACGCCCTCACACCTTTACGAAGCGTGACAGAATTATTGAAATCATAACGCAAATCTACTGAACGGTGTATGTTTGTTTTATCGATAACGTCGAGGATTACTCTCTACCGATTGTATTTGCATATCGAATTGAAAGAGACGTAAAATGCAGAATTTTATTTTTTAAGCTTCTTTCGTTTGTTTATCTTTGAACACAGGAAGAATGTCATATAGTTTTAAACGGAATTGTACTTTGTAGACATAGCACGTGGGAGGTTTTTGTATTTATCGTGGGTAGAAGCTTGTTTGCATGGATTTTAACGTTTGAAGATTTAGGAATTTGGAGGTGTGGAAATTTGGGGTACATGAGGTTACGAGTTTAGAGATTTTTTAATTTGAGCAGGTGAGAAATTAGAATTATGGCTGTTTTAGAATTTTAAATTTGAGGATGTGGATATTTAGGGACGTAAAAATTTAGAATTTTGTGACTTTGGAAATTTGAGAACTTCAGGATTTGGGAACCTATAGGCTTAAGGACTCAAGGAATTAGAAACATACAAATATAAAAACTTGAAAATTTGAAAATGTGAGTAATCGAATATTTGTAAAATCGGAAAAGCGTCATGGATGTTTTGAGATTTTAGTATGAACAATTTGTTTTATATACGCATATATTTGTGAATGAGTAAATTAGTAAATTAGTAATTTTCTGTATTCTTAAGTTGGTAAACAATAAATTTGTAAACTAGTATATTTACAAATTAACAAAATTAGCAAATTAGTAAATTGGTTTATGAGCCAATGACTGAATTGATAGATTGATAAATTGATAGTTTGGTAGATCAGTAGATTGATAAACGGATAAATTGGTAATTTGGCAAATAAATAAATTAGGAATCCAGTGAATTAGTAAATTAATTTGTAAATCACTAAATTAATAAATATGTAAGAAGATCAATAATAAACGAATTCGAAAATTTGTGAGTTCCGAGTCGGCCCCAAGTTTCTCATCGAAAACACGAAGCGAAGGAAGAAAACGATTACAATATAAATTTCTATAGTCCCGAATTTGTCGGACGGTTAAGGACCCACGATCGTCTGGTCTCGGCCGCTCGAAGTTACAGCGCTAAATTAATTACGGTCTCGGTCGGTGGCGACTGAAATACGGTCTGCACACCAGCGGAATACAATTTTGGCAGAAGTCGCGTATATCAAGGTGCATTCGGCACGGCTTTATCGGCGATATTTTATCGAATATTATTTACAGGTACGTGTACGATGGGAAAGTTTAGGGAATTTAATCTGGGACAACATTTGGAAAGTCCGTCCGTGGGAAATGGCGACGGCATACCGGATATAAATTAGACGAACTCCGGCAAACGAGCCGGCGGAGACTCCGCCCTTTCCGCATCCGAATGCCAAGTTCGCCGAATTTTCCGTGATTCTTCAGCCCGGGAATTTGAACTCGCCTCTATTCACGATATTTCCCAGCTTCGGATTTACCGTACCTGACCACCCTGGAACCCAGTCGTTTTAACGTGAGATGTCACGTTCACCGAAGGTCCAGATGGCCGACGTCTCCATACGTCGTTCAACCCGCTCGATGAATAGCAATTGCTCCCGTAGTAAATTCTAAAATACGCTCGCCAATGTTTCGGAGATTGTCTACGTTTCATTAAAGATACAATAGTAACCTTATACTGAAACCACTGAAATTAACCCTTTGCACTCTAATTGAAATGTTTAATCAATTTTTTGGAAACTATTATTTTTTATTATTAATTCCCGCCAGGATTATTATATTTTTATTATAAAATTCTTGTTTTTGTGTGTTAAACATCACACTGTAGATCTAGTTAAAAAATATTTATTCAAATTATTCTGTCAGACCAAATGGCGAAAGCGAGTCACCGTTCAAGTACACAAATATTTATTCACATAGATATTCATACATATTTATAAACATAAATATATAAATGTTTATAAATATTTATAAATATATAGGTATAAATATACAAATATTAAAACTGGAAAAATTGGAAGGGTTAATTTCGGGGTTAACCCTTTGCGCTCGAGATCTGGCTCTCATCACTTCGTACAATAAAAACGTATACAATAATTGCTCGTCATAAACGATCATATCACAAACAATACTTTCCTTACATGTATCTCTGACACACTAAAAAAATCCATCTTAATTTACAACAAACCTTTGACACGACAAATGTTAATTAGAGTCCAAATTAAAACCAATACCTGTATTTCTACAAGTAAAATAGTGAAGAATGACATGATGCACTTTGTATACCACATGTGCTGAATGAAAACACTTGATACTGTCTTGACTAGAATCGATCGAACTGACGGAACACGTGGATCGGAACGACCATCGATACGTCACATACGTTCGCGGACATACACGCGTGAGAACTCATGCAACGTCTGTGTTCGCAGAAAAGGGCCAATTCTGGCAGATCGACACTCACAGGCGAGTGTTTAGTAACACGAGTATTCGACCCTGACATCGATTATCCGGCAACGAGGACCAGGTAAGCATCGCAACATGAATACAATCGTAGCTGCGGTGCTATTAGGCACGCGCAGTTAGCATTGCATGTAATGACACACCTCTAGCAATTGAGGATGCCGCTCGTCCCGTCCGAGTGCCCAAAGGTCGATCGTGCCTGCAGGAACGATCTGCCTTCGCGACGATTGTGCCAATGCGTCGGAACGGCTATAAATGGACGGCTCGAATCCGGCGAAATTTACCGCCGCGTCTTTCGCCGTCTCGATTAATAGTATAAATGTCTTCATTACGCTGATCGGCTCCGTCTCATCGCGTTTCATTTCTGCCGTTCGTTCGGACCTCTGTGAATACGATGCGTGTTTGTTAATGAATGCCGATAAGTGGCATCTTCACGATGTAACAGAGGCGATTAATTGATTCTGCTTGAGCCTTTCACGGACAAGACCGAGGGGGAACCTTAACTACGTGTCGGAAACTATTTGCACGAAACGGCTGATCGGATCTTGCGAGCATTAACGTAACTAGCGGCTTTTTCTACGGCGATGAAGGTATCTTATCCTCCTCACGCCCTCGGACGCATATGTAGGCATTTACTTTGTAACTTATATAAAGCTTCATTCCGAAACCGTTACAAAAATTAACGTGTTTTGTGTGGATAGTAAACGTCCACATTTTTTATTAGTAATTATTTGTTGAAATTCTGAATTGTGAACTTTATTTCTTACACTGTATTTTATTGAGCAAATATGAATTACAATGTAACTAATTTTCTTTGTTGTAATTAAAATTAAAAATTCGTCCCTGGAAATGTTAAATATGGTACTCTGCCTGGCTGAGCGGTGTTTGGAAATTTGTAAATTGGAAGATTTCGGGTTCAGGGATTTAGAAACGAGCTCTCCTATTCGGAAATTGAGGAAAATTCAATTTGCCTTTCCTCATTTTTAAGACATCCTCCATATAGTAAATATACTTAGCCCTTAACGGCTCGGCTTTTAATCGTGAGTATCGATCGGCAACTTCAACTTTGTACTTTTACCAGCAAGTTTTTAAGTGCCAGATTTTGAATGCTACAATGACTTGAATACTTGAATAAATTTTGATTGAAATATTTATATTGATTATAATAACGCTGCAACTAGGAACTTAGTTTTTATTCAGAAACCCTAAGAAGGAAATATACATCAGTGTTTACGCAATGTTTTAACCCTTTGATTTATAATATTGTGCCACACTCGTGACGCAAATTGTAGTTCAGAAACAACAATCCTGCACTTGCACGAAATTGCATTTGCATCGGTATTGAGTTTGCAGTTTGATATTAATTACAATTTCCTATTTGTCTCAACATTGCAGCAATAAGCAGTTATCTCTGGCTGACCGCTGGAAAAATCATAGATCATGGGGTTAAAAAATAAATGAAATTATAATAATCTATTGAGGATAATCCTATGTATTCTTAATAATATGATCATGAAATCTTGTCTTCCTCGCAAAAGTCAATACCACCCGAGGAGAACACCGTTTCGTTGCAACCCCATGTGTCTCGATCCTTACCCCCGCGTTTCGTTAGCTGACAGTGAACATTCTAGCTACGAACAGCTTTTTCCGTTAGTTGCACAAACTCCTCTACCAAATACACGCTCGAGGCACCGTTGCATTTATTTAGCAAATAAATAAACACGATCCAAAGAACACAGTCGGTCCGAGAAGCAGCGCGCAACTATTTCGTCGTCCGATTTCGGAAGATCGAAGCGGACATCGAAGGTGAATTTCGTGTCCAAAGGGGAACCTTAAAAGTCTCGACGCATTCCTACGGGAAGCAGATAGTCCTATCTGGTCCGTGGATATTCCGGCGTTGACGCCATTAGCGCTCCTCTTAAGCACCGCTCGCATTCGTCGCGGGGCGCACGCTTGCCCGAAACTCGCGGGCAAAAAGCTCTGTGTACGGGCCGCAGGATCGAAGGAAAGGAACGGGAAGGGCCGAGTCGAAAACACGCGCAAACAAGTTGCTGCGATCGCATACTGTCCCCGAAGAGGCAGGAGAGGAGGAGAATGAAGCCTCCTGTTCGCCGCGACAAGTCGAAGAAACCGACTGCATTACTTAATGGCGTGCACGGGTAGCCGTTTACCTCGAGATTCGACGCAAAAACCGCTCGAGTCCGCTTCAACCCTCCTCGTTTCTGCCTTTTGCTTTGCGCGATGCGGCATTCTCCATGCGAGCCGATGATAATTATATCAACACTGTGCGATTATACCCTCCTTGTTAATTGGTGAATAAGCAAAGTACCGGTATCGAGGGCTTGAAATTTTTCATTATTTTGTTAGAATTTAATGATTAAATTGTACTTAGTGAATGAGCTGTCGATTAACTAATTATAATTAGTAAATCAAGCTTTGACTAATTATAATTAGTAAATGAAGCGTTGTCTTAACTAATTGTAATTAGTAAATGAGGTATTGTTTAACTAATACAATAGTAATTAGTAAATGAATCGAATTTGTTAAAACAGAATCGAAGTATAAGATTTATATGAAAATCAAAATGTTTTAAGTGAGAATTGAAAGGTAATATTGAATTAAATGGCCTTCAATACTGTGAATTAAAGTGCAGTTTTAACTTCGGAAGCTTAATTGAAACTTTCTGAAGTTTGTAATTAAAATCACAGTTTTTAATTGGACGGCGTTTAATCGGAGATGAAGATTTATTATTTAATCGAATCGTGTAGTAATAAGTATTTAATTATTATGCACCGATTTAATGATTAGGAGTGAGTTTTAATTAAAGGAATATTTAATTCAGAAGAAAAATATAATTGTTACCAAATTTCATTGGTGAGAAAATTAAATTTCTAACTTATTCGAATGAGATAGCTGATCTTATGATTGTAGATTGTGTTTCTGAAGTGCAAGGTCTTTGTAATTTTAAATAAGAAGTTGCCTTCTATCTCGTGCAAAGGGAGAATCTAATAATCCGTTCTCATATTGATCATATTTTTGAAGTTGACAATCTTTGTTTCGTTAAATAAAAATAACATCCCTAGCTTATGCAAAAGAGAAGCTGATAAAGCATATATTTAAAATTGGAACTAGAAATACAAAAAACGAGCAGTGAAAGAATTCATCACTTGACCCCGTTATTTTCAATTTTAAAGTAAGTCTGCATTTAATGCCTGTACAGCTAGTATTAATATTATATTTAATATTGTATCCGTAATAAGTTACTTCTAAGGCAAATAAATTGTACGCACGGGTTTATTCCACTCATACCGTTGCCGGATCATCGGCATCGGATAGGTAAAGTCCCACGGACCATAAACCCGAAGAAACGGAGAAATCGAGCAACCAGGTAGTCGCCGAGGCAGCATCCTAACTCACGTCAATCCGTTCCCCGGTATCTCTTTCATCCGACCATGGAACGCACCTGCCCGACCAATTCCTTTTGCCTTCATAAGCGAAACATTTGCCACCGGCGCGGCCATAACTCTCCCCGTGGCCGGTATCCCTAAAACCGCGCTCGCGGCGAGAGAAAACGGGCTAATCTCGACGAGTATCCCCGAAGTATTCCCGATAAATTCCCAATGCTCGCGGACCTAATTGAAACAACGATTCCCAACGAAGCGATATTTCAGCTCTCGCCGGCGTACGAATACCTTATTCGCAGTTCCGCGCAATTAACTTGTACTCCCGGTGCGCGCTTTCCAGCGAACCGTTACGAGACTTACTGCTCGAATCGCGCGTACTTATGGAAACAAACGGCCACATACGTTAGAACGCAGGTAGATGAACATCTCTTCGGCTTCCTCTGGCCGCCGGACGAACAGGGGCTAAGGATAAAAGGACGAGGACGAGGGAGGGTTAGAGAAAGGGAAACGCTGCCGTGTACGGCGGCTCGTATCTCGATAGTATGCAGATGCGAGGTGCGAGCAGTTAGTTTTCGCGAGTTGACAACCGCTCGATTTAATAGCGTTCTCTCTTTCTCTCCTTTCTCTTTCTCGCTCCGTGACTGCGTGCACACACACGCACGCACGTGTGCACACACGCTAGCGGCCACGGAACCCGAAGAGCGCGCGACTCGCGCGTCCAATAGATCCGCTATCTGGGAGAAACGAATCGACCAGCCGATGCATCATTTGCCGCGGCGAGTGTTAAACTTGCGGCTCAATTATCGGCTACGCGCGTGTGCGTGCTCGCGGCCGACCATGATCGCGTGTGGCCGTCTTTGAGCGACGCGATCGTCGAGGCATTCCGATTACGGAAAGGGACGCCGATTTCGTACGTACTGTCGACGGTGAATCTCGATTCTGCAGGCAAAGTATGGACGAACGTGGCTCGCAGACCACTCTCTTGCTGATTTGTAGAGATTTCAGAGGATTTGATCGTTTGGGGATGGTTGAAGAGTTTGGGGACCTGGATTTGGGGATCAGAGGATGCGAAAACTTTGAGGACATTGAACAGGAGGTTCTTGAAGGATGCGGAGATTTGATGGTTCAGAAATTTTGAGATTTTTTTATGGAGGGTTTAGGAATTTTTTTATCTAGGAACATGGGAGACTTGGGACTCGACGATCTACAAGTATAGTTATATATAAATTTGACATTTGAATATGGGGCATACAAATTTGTGGATCTAGAGATACTGATGACAAGAAATTTGGGATTGTAAGAATTTGAAAATGCAGAAATTTAAGGTCGCAAATTTTATTGTCGTTGAAATTTGGGAACGTTGGAATGAGGATATAAGATTTTGAGGACGTAGCATTTTGAGGACATAAGAATTCGAGATCATAAGTATTTGGAGGACATAGAAATTCGAGGACATAGATGTGTATAGATCTAGAGATATCGGAAGCTACAATTTTGTGACGTAGAAATTTGAATACAAAGAGTTTGGACAGTTTGATGATTTTGCTTATTACATACTTAATGCATACTCATTATTACATAGTTAGTTCAGCAAGTAAAATCATCAAACTCTTCAAATACCTATGTATCCAAATTCCTACAATCACTTAAGTCGACATTTTTAGTAATTACCATAACCAACCCACTTACACTTCAAAAAATTAACACCAAAATAAATCTTCAAAACATGAAATCACAAAAAACTTCAACTTGAACTTCTAAATATTTAACAGACCATCTTGCGCAAGGTCATAGGAACATCGTCCAATAAGAAATCAGCTTCCGTTCAAATAAAAGTTGTGTTCATTTTCGAAGCAGCAATCAAATGCGTAATTCGAACGCGTAATTTGTCATCGCGTGTACATCATAAGAGATTTTCCTTGCTCGTCGACAGGATGCAAATACTATATGCAAATGCAATAACGCGCGGCTGCACGCGCGACAGCTCGATAATTGAACCTCAGATTTAACGCCTAATGTGACAACGGGTTTGTAGATGCTTTTGCTTGAACTTACACTTCAGGGTCTGAGAGCTAGCCCAGGCGTGCTGACAATTTTATGGATGCGTGACTAACGAACCACCGTGACCTGGGTCACGTGCGTCCTCAACCGAGAAGCTTCCCTCTTTCGAAGGCAGTGGATGAAAAGTCAGTTGCTGTTCCTTGTTAGAATCCCATCACCAGTGTAATAAACATATTGACCCGAGTATTTCGAACTTGGTTTTTGTTCCGGTAACCCTAAACGACATCTATGGTCGCTAATATTTTTGTATCTTTCTCGGTGTAAGTTTTCTCGGCAAGAAACCGAGCCAGGAACGGGCTTACGCGTAATGTATTATGCATTAGCAAAGAAATTATTACGATCCTTGTCATTTTTAGCGCAGCAGATAATGGTAGTCATTACGCTGAAACGTGGATTTCACTTTGCCAAATACATAGTTCTGCCATAATTGTGCTGGAGCGTGAATTCACGTCGCAACGGCAAGAATGCGGGCTGGCTAACAAGTAAGTAGCGGCATACGATGCCTGAAAATGTCAGTCATTACGTTTTCGTGATAATATTCATCAGCGTGGATATCGTTTAAAATAATACACGCTACCGTTTGAACGATTCAAAATCGTTAGCTCCGCTTCCTTGTTGAATAGGTTTTGTTAACGAGGCTGTTTTCTGTTCGCCGAGGGTCGGGTAATTTCGCGAAGGAAATTGCTGAGGTTTTCTGTGCGATCGTGTACGAACGAGAGAATGAAATACAGAGTGTTCCAATTGTACTTTACATAAATATTTACATTCGTCGAACGCGTTCATTTGTATGAAGAAAGTTTACAATATTTCGAGGTAGGTGTATTTCATTTACAATTTCACAATGTCACCAAAATTGACGATTCGAAAAATTTCCTACACCCCTGTATGAAACATCTCATTTTTTTGTGTTTGAAATATGTAATGATACTTTATATTAATACTATTATAATAAGGGGTACAATACAGAAAAGGGTTCTAAAATATTTAGAAATTAACAGAATATTTCACAGAATCCACCTGATAAATAAAATATATATTATTCCATTTAAAAAAAAGCGATAATCTTGAATTGTTACATAAGAGTGGATCTCGATATATTCTACCTTTGACCTAACATAATTTTTCATACAATAAACAAGAGATATTTATTTGAAGTAGAACACCCTGTACATTGACGGCAAAGATATTCTATTTTAGTTTTATTGAAATTAACTTTAATTTCATCGAAGTAGGTAATTCTGAAAATTACGTTAATTAAATCAATCAGATAGGCTCAGCAGTCAGTCAGGTTCAAACACTACCAACTTATTATTATCTGAATATTTTACCAGGAAAACAACTATCTGGAATTACGAATGCCTATAACGAGGTGGCCGGATACCGTAGGATAAGTGGGCACATACATTTATACCCGGATGCCCACATATGGGTCCAAATCATCGATAAGATAAACTTGACGCAAGAAACGAGCATGAAATCCCGGTATACAGAGATTTCGCACGATTATTAGTCAAGGAAGGTTTACTCGGGTGCAACGTAGGGTTCCTCTACTTACGCGTATGTCAATTTGACAATTTTCAAATTCCAAAACTTTCCTATGCTCTTACGAATCTCTAAATCTGCAAGTTTTGCAATTATTTCATTCCTAGACAGATTTTTAAGAATTAGGTTCCTAGATTTTTAAGATTCTTCAATTTTCAGATTCCAAAATTTTCAAATTTCCAATTATTACACACTCAATTTAAAAATGTTTAAATCTCCAAATTTATACTCAATTTTCTAAATTATCAAATTGCATAAATTTTCTAGTTTGTCAACTTTCTAAATTATCAAACCTCTCAAATTTCCTAATTTTTCAATTTTGTAAAGTTTGCAAATTTACAATTTACTAAATTTCCACAGTTCCAAATTTTTTAATACTGACACTTAAATTTACACTTCTGTTGAAACATCTAATTCTCCACATGCCAACATTTCTAGATTACTACACTGCTAGAACCCCAAATTTCTATGTGTCCCAATTCCTATCTCCAGAATATTAAATTCAGTGACAAAAATTGGAAATTGTTGAACAAACTCTGGTACGAACCATCGCAGTTCAAACTTCAAATTTCGTGTTCAAAATACTTGCTTTATAAGATTAAAGAAATTGGATCACCCTGTTTATAACTTCATGCGTCGCTACATGTTCGAGATGTTTTATGAATAATTTATGTTTGTCGATAATTTTCTGATGTACCTGATATGCTGGTTATAATGGACGTTGTACTTCAACGCGATTATCGTATTTCCCGCTGATAACGCGACGATAATCTTGTTCCCGTATCATTAATAAACTTCAGGTGTAGAACGAGATACAGAGGGTGGTAGACCCATTTCGAAGCGTATCCGGTGAAAATGAATCGGTCAACTGACACATCATTTGTCGCGTTGCTTGTGACTCAATTATACAACGAACGTACGCACGTCCACGGCTGTATACCTCGAGGTAATGGTACGTCAGAACACGAAGAAGAATCCGTTTCAGAAAGTTTACAAGAACTATGAGAAATGGTGGCTACTTTGGAAAGCTGCGTCCGGTTTGTCCCTGTGCCAGAAATTCTATTGTTGCACGATTCTGTTGTGTTTCGGGTATTTTAGAGCGAGGTACTTGGTTGAAGGTAGAAGATACTTCTAAAAATAAATGGGCGTGTAATATGCGATATGTGAATAACATTGTAAATTTTATAGTCTGTTTCGAGCATGTTATTTTAGTGTTCGTGCCAAGTGTCAGAGAATAGAATGTACTGAATGTATCAATTTTGAAAGATCCAGTATTACGATTTTAAATTTTTACGTTTCTAAGATTTTATATATGCAAATTTGTAAACATTTTGAATTTTCAATTTTCAGATTTATAAATTGTATGATTTTCAAATTTTCGAACTTACAAATTTCATAATTTTCAAAATCTCAAACTAATAAATTTTATAGTTTCCAAATTCTCACACATATAATTTTTATAATTTTCAAATTCTCAAACTTATAAATTTTATAATTTTCAAGTATTCAAACATAAATTTTATGTTTTTCAAGAATTCAAACTTATAAATTTTATGTTTTTCAAATTGTCAAATTTGGAAATGTCATAGTTTTCAAATTGTGAAGTAATAAAATCTGCCAATTTTTAAATTTTCAAACAATACAGTCTTTCTCTAGTTTTCAAACAATAACGTCATCATTTTCAAGTTTTTACAAAATTGGATGTTTTAATAATCCATTTTCTACATTTATTAATTTGAACAAATCCAAATGTTTAAAACCCATATTTATAAACCTCCAAAATATTAAATTTACAAATTTATACATTTGTGAAACTGAGACTATCTAATCATTCATTTTAGAATTTTTAAATTATTTTTTATTTTGAACAATCCAGATTTTCAAATTTCTAGACACCTAGTCTTGAAAATTTAATAATACTGCACAAAATTTATTAATTCTATACAACAAAATTCTGTATTTCATTTCACATCTTCATCCAATATTCACATCCTAATCCACAGTACATTTTCCTCAACTTTTCCCAGTAAACTAGACATATTTCCCAAGGTATCAAATTTCCAACCAATGAACATTGGATTCGAATATATATCTTCGAATTCGAAATGAATTTTCTCGCAAACAACGACGTTACACGTAGAATAGTTACAGCAATTATTATTAGAAAATCCGTCCAGCAACGCTGAAGAGTACATAAATTTGTCTCGCAGCGCGAAAGAAAAACGCGCGTGACAGTTTTACAGTTTTCCGATAGCGATCTGGTATAACTTTGAAATTTATCGTTTGCTTATCACTTATTTATCACTTATTTATTACCGTAATTCGTTGTCGCCGTGCAATTTATGCTTCCGCGGTATTTTTCCGTGGGTCGAGATCGGGTTACTCGTCCGACCGTTTACCACGTCCAGTATCTACCAAGAACAAATTGCCGCGGCCATACATCATTTGTTGCTGGGCGTTAAACTTGTGACTCAATTACACTCGTTGACTCGTTTCAGCGCGTGTGTTCGCAAAGCTACGTTAACGTGGCCGCGGCTCTGCCGAACGGCAAGCAGCCGTGAAATTGGGTCACCGAAAGTTTCACGCGCGAACGGGGGAAATTATAAATTCGTAGAACCACGAAAATTGTATGAATTTACGGTTAGTTGGCCTTTCTCTGAAATCGCGCCACCGCGTAAAAGGTTTGCACTTTAGACGCTTTGACAGCACCCTGTACAACGCCGCTTTACATTTACGCACGTGTTTTCGCACCCTGTGCCGGACTTATTAGACGCAAAATTTGTTAACAAGTTAATTACCGTGCCGGTCACCGGTCAGCGTTTCGAGTTTTATAATTAAATTGCCAACTACGGAAAAGAGAAAATTAACTCTTGCTTAGCTTAAACCAGTTTAGGTATACATGTCGCTGCACGATGTAAAACCAGAGACTTTTTTTTTAATTAAACGACTTCGCGATTAATTTTTCAACGGTTAATCGTATTTAGGATTTTATATGGTTCGCGTAAGTGACATAATTTAGAACGTAATCTCTGCATTAGAGATTCACCTTCCCTCAACTCGACACGCTTCGATTAAAATACGACACACGGAGTAATTTATTTGTCATTATAGATTTTGGCACTAAAACTACCAGAGGAGTCAAATGATTCTCTTACAAATTTCTTACTTCACACGACAAAATTTGTTAAGATTGTTTTCTCACATCTGTGCTGATTGTCATCGAGACAAAGAATCAATAAGCGTGTTCATTTATGTTTTATCATTTGTTCATTTAATTTTCAACTTCATTTTTAACTTCAAAATAATTGTGCATTATACGTCGGTAGTTTTAGTGTTAAAGTACTCGTTTGACATTGATATACTAATTTATCAGCAAATGTGCCGTACAATCGCGAATACATGTACAATTCCGTTTATAATTAATGACAATTAAGTGTGTAAGAGACGGAGAAAATTTATGAGTGTCCCTAGCAACAGGAATCGTTTATGTTTGTTCCAAGTCGTTCGAAATGGACAATCATTGCAACAGTAAACACCCACTCGTTCCGCATACTCTTTCTACTCCCCCAAATGGATTCCATCGAGTTCGAAGCAGATCTGGTGACCAGACGACAGCGTGCAACCGACCACTCAATAACCAGACCGCAGCCTACTAGCTCTACTTATAGTGACGTGTTTATGTCGCGGCATTCCGGCTGATTTACAAAAGGTCGGCGCGCGACGAATTTTCGCCGGTATATCGCCGCCGACGATCGTTTCGTGTTGCAGGGCCGAGTCTCGCTCGACTTCGAAACGGCCCCTGCAACGACAATGATTTAGCGCGCGCCTTCTTCTGAAATCCAACCGCGTGAAAATATATGCGCCGAACGGGGCCGATATCCGGTGGAAACGAATCGGCCGAACGATACATTATTTGTCCGGTTGGCCGCTAAACGTGTGACTCAATTATCGTTCCAGCCGGTGTACAGTCGGGAACAAATCTGACATTCCTAGGGGAAATATTGCAGGCATCGTGGAACACGTTTGTAATGCTTTTTAGAGATTGATACTAGGGATATTTGGGATTTGGAAATTTGAGGGTGGATTACTTTTGTAAATTTTTAAACCGGGGTATGCGGGAATAAGAGAATCTGGAATTTAGGAAACTAGGAACTATCCGATATAGGTATATATGTACAGGTTTAGGGATTTGGGGACATAGAAATTTTGAAGATATACATATGTAGAAACGCAGATACATGACGATACAGACATTTTTGCATTTATGGATTTAAGGACTTAATAATTTGAGAAACTGGGAACTTTAGTTAGGAGTACAATAAACTAGGGATTTGAGAATTTAGGGATTTTGGGTTTAGAAACATGGAAGCGAAGGGATTTCAGGATGAACGAATTTGAAGATATAGAAATTTGGAAAGATAAGAATCTTGGAACCTAAAAATGTGAAAATCTAGGGATTTAAGGACCTAGGAATTTATGGACATAGGATCTAGAGGATCATTCACTTTGGTATCTAGGAACTTATGAATCTAAGGGATTTGAGGACGTACAAACTCGAGCATTTGAAAACTTGAAAACATGAAAACATGAAACCTTGAAACCTTGAAACCTTGAAAACTTGAAAACTTGGTACCTCGAAACCTTGAAATCTTGAAAGCTAGAAAACTCCTACAAGTGAAAACTAAAAAATTTGAAACCCTGAAAGCTTGAAAACAAGACACCCGTATATTCGATGATTTGAGATTCAAGAAATTCTTCAATTTGCCCGGATCCAAATAATTCCACCGTTTCACCCGAGTGTACGCGCGAAAAAAAGATGAAATGGCCGGGTGTGCGGCAAGCCCTGAGGATCTGTCGGAGTGAAGGCGGCGATAAAAGAGAGTAAGAGGCGCCTTCGACCGCTAACCAGTCGGTTAGTTAGCGCCTTGAATTCGCCGACGATATTCACGTGGCGCCCCGTGGCGCCCTGCCGCGCCCAAAACGGTTATGGCACCTCCACCAGCGAACAACCGTAATTACCCTAACGCGTTAAGTCCGTGTTCGTGTTAATCGTCTAATCGAAGGTGTCCGCTGCCCTACCCATAATCTGGCTCCCATGACTCTCCTCTCGCGTTTCTCCGATTCGGGTGTGCAAGGTGCCCCGTGCACTTCGGCCACGATGAACGAGCGAATGCACCAACGGATTAAGACCTGCTGCAACGTCGTGTGCTTTTATTACATCTCATCGATTTTCATTCAATTCCGATCAGGGTTTGTACGAGATCGGGTGGTGAAGCAACGTGAACGATTATTGGGTTTTAACTCGCGGCCTTAGTGTTTTTGAGGTTTATGATGGAAATAGGTGATCAAACTAAATTTTCTATAAAACGAAACTTCAATCAGAATCAAGAAACACTGAAAGGCACGTATGTGCAGTGCGAGGAGAACCTTTAGAAGTGTTAAAGAAAAATTTGTCACGCGTCTACAGACCCTATGGGTCCTAATGCAATAAATGTCTTAATGAGCACAGTTAAATCCTCTTATCTCGAGCCTTCAACGTTAGAGTAAACTTTCGACTGGATCATTTTTGATGAAGAAAACATTCACGTTCTCATAAATAAACTTAATAGATTAAATAAAAAATTTGCTGTAGCTTTGTAACAATCAGTGTTCTTTTAGCTGTTGCTAATATTGATAGCTACCTATTCTAGCATTTTTGATAGCTAAGTGTTAGGGAAAGAGATTCTGATAATAAAATATTTCTTAATTAGCAATTTAGTATAATTTATCTAATACAAGCTCTCAGGATTCCGTTTGGAAATCGTGAATTGGACTTCAATTAGTTTTATGATGCTCGTTATTCTCTACTTCCTCTTATTTGTTATATACAGGAGCTCAGTCCGGAGTGTGGAGTCTGGAATTTGGACTCCAGGCTCTAGAGAAATTTACGATACAGCTATGTAATTACTCTAGGTAATAAACGCGCGCAATTACTCTAACACTTCGGGAATCAAACTTTAGGAAGCGGAGTTATCTCTTAAACTTGAATTGCGACAACTGAAAGAAACACGTTTATTGCTGTTCTTATTGTCAGATGTTCTGTAAGTATGCAAGTCTATGTTTTAGCCAAAGTTTCGTCCAAATTTGATTGAATATTATATTCCTTAGCTTACACAATAATATTTTTGTGCATATTATTGTCCTTATTATTGTGCATATTATTGTGCATATTATTGTGCATATTATTCTGTATACTACTGTACATATTATTGTGTAAGCTAATATAATATCGATATTAATTTAGTATTAGTATTACATTATTAATATAGTATCGCAGTAGAGGATAGTTTGAAAAAAATTTTATGTTGTAAGAAACATGCACAATTGCGTGCATCACAATATGATGGATACTCGGATAGTTTAGGTATATCGAAGGGCCGGTGATTCATGAACGAAAGGGTTCTCGATAATAATCGCGCGGATCGTTACCCGGAAAATCCTTTGACCCGTAGCAGCCAACAGCCATCCGAGTATATCTAGCATATGTTATTATCTGCCGTTCAGGTAAATTATTTTAATACAACTCGCGATTCATCTCCCACATTATGATCCTCGCTCGTAGAAAATTCTTATTAGTACCCGCATCGAGCGGCGCCTTTTTCTGCAATTTAACATCATTTTCTCTCCGAGACAGCTGTTGTTCCACCTTTTTTTTACATATATTATGATCGACTGTCAAGAAAAGTTGATGCGCGCCTATGATTGCTTTGTCAATCCAGGTATATAGGAATTTGTACTATAAAAAATTAGGAAACCTGGGAATTTGACAACTTAAACATTCGGAATCTTGAGGATCTACAAATTCAGATAATATGAACCTTAACAAATTTGCGAATGCAGAAATACAGAAAAACAAAAATCTGAAATTTCCAAATACCCAAGTACCCAAATACAAAAGTTGCCAGATACTCAAATCCGCCCATCAGTATCCAGATAGCCGTCCCGTGTGGGCCCGCGCCATCAACCTCGCCGCATAATTCAGCAACGACACATCAAATCAGCCCGGGTTGGAGCATCGAAGCACGAATTACTCGAAAGGTAGATGCAAATCAGCCGACGCGAGGTAATTTATGACAAGTGTTCGTCGCGATTCGTAACACATGTAACGTCGCCGGTCCGCCGTGGACCAAAAAGGTTGCACGAAAAGTCGGTCCGCGATCTCTATGAGAGCAAGGTCGTTCGTTTGCATACGCGTACGCCGGTGTGGCCGGCATTTACATACATATGGATACGTCGAAATCGCGTTAAGAGCTGGCACGGACGCGTGTAAATGTTAATGACGACGGTAGCCACGGTCGTTCTTCCACATTCCCCGATCCTGTACCGTTTTGCTGTATCTGCCGGTTAACAGGCGGGCAAGAAGCAAGGATCGCGGGGTAATGGCGAGAGGAAAGAGGCGGTCAGTTATCCGTGCGGCAAACAGAATAAGACGGGACGCGGCAGGAAGAAAGATGGTAGGGGGTAAAGAGAGCGAGAGCAGAACGCTTCGAGGCACGGGGGCCACTTTTTCTCGACTTAGTACATTTTTCAATGCCCGTTGACAGCTATCCGACCTTCTTTCTCGTGTACCGTCGTCTTCTGGACCCGTTGCGTTTCTGCCTCTTCTTCTTCTTCTTCTTCTTCTTCTTCGTGGTTCGGCTATATCCGACTCCTGTCGGTTCGCCACCTTCTGCTACCATCCCCGGTGGATCACGGGCCACTCGGGGCCCTGTTCCAGAAGGACAACGGTAGCAGGGCGTTTTGATGCCACAGAAAACCGTGAGACCGGCATCGGACCGATGCTATAATTTGTTCGTTTCGTGGAGGTATGCCGAACTCGTTATCATGGAGGGTGAGTTTTGGATACACCGTGCATACTCGAGCGTAAATGGGCCACGTATGCGAAAAATGGGGCGAGTAGTGGAGCAAGTATCGTGCCGGTCGATTTTTAGGGATTTTTTTAGGAATTGCAGGTGGGTTGGGAATTTGGGAATGTACGAATGTGGTGGCAGAGGTATTGTGGAATATTTGGAGACACGTGAACTTCAAAATCAAGGGATTTTGGGTGCAGAAGCTTAAGGATCTAGAATTTTTAATATTTGAAACCTTGAAAACTTGTACCTTGTAACCTTGTAACCTTGTTATCTTGTAATCTTGAATTCTTGAAAATCTCAAAATTTAAAAATGAAAAAATTCCAAACTTCAAAATGTAGAAATTTCTAAAGGAAACGAACGTTGCAACACAATGCGTTCCTGTGCAAGTAGTAGGGTGTTGATCGATCTGGCGAAAATTGCTTTCTCCAAAATGAAAGTAGATTTACGGTTGATGAGATAGGTATCGGCTTTCAAACTTCATCGAATCAAAGTACCGAAGGAGTCGTAAACGAGATCCTTGTCTCGTAGGCCGGGGGTGGCTTCCTCAGATGTGACAAAAGACACTTTTAACGCGGAGCTGTGCTCGCAAAAAGTCGCGCTGTTTATATGTCTCTCCAGAGACTCTCGTTACACTGGTTACAACAATGAAATGTCATTCGGAGACTGAATTCACCAACGATTTTTTTTCGCGTTAAAAGCACCATGAAGAACAGAGGCTCAAAGAAATGGAGCATTAAACGTACAGTCGACACGTTTTCTTGAACGAGAAGAGATTCTCCAGACTTCAGTATTTTCAAATTACCAAATCCAGTGTTCAAATGTATACAGTATCATATTTCGAGGTACAAAGTCTTTATGACTTCAAATGTCTAGTTGTAGAAGTTATAAAATTCCTGTATTTGTAGATCTCCAAATCCCAATGTTGCACAAATTTATAAATTTCTACTATAGGTTCCGATACAATTCCAAATATCTGATTATTCGAACTCATATGTCCCAAATTTTTATATTGCCCATCTATAGATCCCTAAACCCCAATTTCCTCAGGCACTTAATTAATCTCTAAAAAGTACAATTATCTTGACGATACAAAGTCAAAGAAATTCTCGAAGAAAGCACAGAAGGAAGAAGAACGCGAAGGTCGAACGAGTTTCCATTGATACTCGCTCAGATTCAAAGATATACTACCATGACTACCAAGCGTGGAGTTGCTTGCAGTAGACGAAGAAAGGAAGAAGGACAAAGGGGAACGGGATGGTGCTAATGAAAATGTATCGAGGTAGGAAGTCACGGGCCAAGTGACCCCCAAGGGTTCACCTGGCATCGGTTGTTCGAGCCAAGTACAGTCAGAAGCAAATCTGGCTCCGGAGATGTACAGATATTCCCATTCCCTAAGTCCCCAACTACTTGCCCAATTTGGCAACTTGACGACTTGTAGGAACTTGAAGATTTGAAAACTTGCAAACGCGAAGTCTCCAAAGTTTAGGAACTTGAACATTTGAGAATTTGGGAACTCGCCGACTTGCAAATTTGAAAATTGTCCAGTTCATGTATCGACGTTTCACCCGAGTGTACGTTCTTCGGGGTTTGCCGTTGTTGCTCTTTTGGGGCGACTTCGTTCCCGATCGTTTCTCCTTCTTTCGCGGTCTTATCCAGCAGTCCCCGGTATTACGGCAGGATCCCAGGCGCGTTCGAGAGTCCAGATATATCCCGGGCCCGAAGGTGGTTACTCGCTCGGTGTTTCATCGAGAGACCGTGCCAAGGCAAAGCAGCCAGGGCCACCGTGCTATCTACCATCTGGCATAAATCAACTCAATGCTCGACTCTTAGAGAGCTTCACCCTCCCCTAAGTCCATATTGCCAGCCTTCCATTGCCCTCTGCCTCATCGTCAACGTGTTCGAGGGAAGGCCGTTATCCGCCCGATCTGCCGGTTATTAATTCAACTCTTTCCACCCTGCCCGCATCCTTCGCGCCACGGTGATGTTTGTTTCATAGAAAAATTTATATTTTTACATTTCCGCATGAGCCACCCTGTCAATGTGTGAAATGGACCTACAAATACGTGAAAATTTGATAGTCTTCAAATTTGTGTCAATATTGTGCAAGAGCAAATTCTCTCCTTTCTTTACTGGCACATGTGTGCCTAATAGATAATCCGATTCACAGATACATCAAGAACCTGGTGCCCATATTCATCATTCGAAGCATTAATCAACTGGGAAGTACTCTCCAAAATATTATTAAATGTAAAAAAATTGTAACCACTATTCTTTTGCCATATAAAGAATTAAATATTAATGTAGCCAGACAATATGAAAAATTAAAAATAAAATCGTAACAACGTTCCTTTTACCGTATAGAGAACAAAATAATAATGTAACCAGACAATATTAAAAATTGAATGTAAAGCATACTACAATGCACGTCGATGGACACTGTTCACCCTACCTCATCATAGTTTCGTTCCGCGCGTTTCACGCATTCCATAGTTGAAGGAACTGGTCGATCGAGAATCGGTTCGATCGTCGATGAAAGGCTAGCAATCTTGTCCCGTTTGCACCCAGGACACGAGTGCGAGCCGAACCGGTCAAGGAAGGCGTAGAATAGATCCTGAAGAAAATAGTCGGACAGTGAGCGGGAGAGTCACGGCGTACGTTCGCTCGCGGGTTCCTGGCTGTATACTTTGTGTACCCATCGAGATACCTCGATAGGAGGCACCGGTACACCTCCTCTTCGGCTTCTCGCTACCTGGTTGCGAAGATCCTACGAAGGAGATCAGGACAACGGGCGTAACAAAGGGTTCGAGCGTTGTGCACTCGGCACTGCTCGCAGAACGAGAGGAACGAACGGTGGTAAATACCGGTGTGTACGTACAGTCAGCAGCAAATCTGCTCTCTCTGGGGAAAATCCGGTAACGAGGCGGTAAAATCTGGTAACAACGTTAAAACGGATCGTTTCGTTCGACGATTTTTAGACATTTTCGAACATTTAAAGCCTTGAGATGGATTCAACATTCGGGGTCCTTGGGACTTTTGAATTCACGATTTTGGGGACTTGATAATCCAGAAATTTTGGGAGCTACATATTTGGGGTCTTAACGATTTGAAGTTCTGTAAATTTGAGATCTAGCAATTTGTAGGCATGAAAAGTTGTGGTGCTGGAAGATTAAGGGCCTTAGAATAGTAGAACTTTAGTATTTATGCAACTTGAAATTTGAGGATATACATATATGAGTATCTAGGAATTTGGTGATCTAGAAATTGGTGGGTCTAGGAATTTGAAATCCGCAGGGTATGAGGTGTAACAGTTTGCAGACATAACATCATGGGGTGCTTGAGTTTTCGGAACTTCGAAATTTGAGAACTTTGATAGTTGTGAATTTGAGAATTGTGGATATTGGAATATGGTGGTTCAGGAATTTAGGGACCTAGAAATTTGGGAACGTAAAAGTTTGAGATACGTGGTATTTGGAAGTCGTGGAATTTGCAAACACAATAATTTGGGTGCTTGAGATTTGGAATTCTTGAAATTTGGAACCTTTAGTATTTCTGGATCTCGAGATATACGGTTATGGAGATCTAGGAATTCAATGATATAAGAACTTTGAAACCAAGAAATATGGGAATGTGAAAATTTTGGAATACTTGGTATTTGGAAGTTTCGGAACTTGCGAATTTTAAGATTAGTACATGTACGAATATGAGAATTTTGGAATTTGATATATCGAAATTTTGAGACATAAGAAACATAGGGATTCAGTGATACGAACATCCAGAAGTTTGCGAACATAGGCATTCTTAAATATCCTATGTGTATATTTTATTTCCGCGTTCGACCAGGGAAAGTCGTTTCTCAACACCGTCCCTCGAGTATGTGAATCGCGAGCGTCGTAGAAGCCCTAATTGGTGGCGATTGTTCCTGAAACATAGTACCTATCTAATATCGCGATAGTTGGCGGAACAATTTCCAACGGAATCACGATGCTCGTCATCCTTTCTGCCGTCAGTCTCGCGTGTACGCTATCGTCCTCCGTTAAGGAGAAGAATCGCGAGGCGGCCAAGATCGGAATAGGTTCTATGGTGGCGGACATGGTCCATGCACGCGTGCACGCGTGATCGTGAATCATACGAGTTACAGCCATGAGTCTTAGCCACTCGTTAGATTTATCACCTTGCGGGTCCGCTAGGGATCTAGTTTTCCCCAGCTCGCTACGATAAAACGATAGAAGACCTGAACGGTCGTTCCGTACATGTGGCCGCTGTACTCTCGGATACGATGCGAGATTGCTTCGGATAACAACGTATATGTAAACTTGAAAGTTTCTCAATTTCCAAATTTCAGAAAGACCTCGAGTACATTATACTTGCAAAGCCCTGTTAAAGTTTGCTGATATTTGCGTAGGTAGTCTAGAACTATATGCATACACATAAAAAATTCTACATTGCCAGCTTGTTTGCGTACAAAGCGGTGAAAAGATCCAGATTTCCTCGGTGAGTTACGATAATATCGAGGAAGACAACCTCTGTATGTAGACAGAATAGTCGGATGCACTTCTGGACTACTTTCGTCGAGAACATTTATGCTGTTAAGACTTACCGTGTCTTTAGATTTTGGAATATCCTCAAAATTTGTATATTGTAATTAGCAATAAGATCTTAGTTCCTTCACTATCGTATAACCGTTTCGCTGAAGGTTTCCAGTAATTACAAGTATCTAATATATGCAAATTTGAAAATTGCTCGACTATAAAACTATAAAATTCTTAAATCTCCAAAAGACTCCGCACGTGTTGTACCTGAAAAATTCACAGAAACTCGTGTAGGTCCCGGTGGAGATTTTCATGCGTGCGCGTCAAATGTGCCCGTGTTTTCTGGCCGTTTGCTCGCGGAGCGAAGAGAGGAGGAATGCGAGCAATTCGCCGCGGAAAGTATCGGGAAAGGAGAACGAAACAAGAACGGCCGAACGAACGGGAGGTTTCGAAACGCGATACGAGTCGCATGCAAAACGTTCGAAAGGCAAATTCCTCGGAGCAAGGCGGCAGCTCGTTCGGTAGAGCGGCCCGTTCGCCGAAAATGTTTTCTGCATCCCCGAGGATACTCGCGGCGTACGGTGTATCGAAGATGGCACACACCGTACCGCGGGCCCTGAACGATGCTATCGAGAGCGAGGTAAAAATCACGCACGAGTAAATCAGTCGCCTGTCGTTTGCATCCTTCGATCCCGTGGAAAAGGACGGCACGCCGGGAGAAAGGGAGCACGGACGAGCCGGTGGCAGCAGCAGAATTTAAGCAAGTTTTTGCCTGGAACGAGGCCCTGTCAATGCGGATGATTAGTGCGCGCGAAAATGGAACAAGACACCATGAGACAAGGGGTTCCCTCCCGCTCTCCACACCTTCGCCGCCATTTGTTATACGAGCCCCGTACGAAACACGACGACGGCAATGATGCATGGCGGAGATATTGGCTTCGACCAAAACATCCTTCGAACGCGAAAAGGCCGCCGTACACTCGGTTGCAACGTAGCCTCCCTCTGGATGCGAACACGCGAACTCGAAAGTTTTTGTGCTCGTACATCCCTGAATTGCTGAATTTTCAAGCTGTCGGAGTTTCGAACTTCCTAACTTTCGAGTTTTCATATTCTTCGATCTTCGTGGCTTCGAGTATTGAAGTTTTGAAATTGTTAAAGTTCTACATACTCGTTGCTGGATACACAAATTTGTAGATCCTCGGATTTTCAGATTTTCCATTATCGAAATCTGCAAATTTGAGCTCCCCTGACACTTATATCCTTCAATTTCTAGATCCTATATGCCGAAATTTCAAAGTCTTCAAATGGCTACATCCTCAAATCTCTACACTCCCACAATCCAGTCTTCAAATTTCTAGATCCTCCAACCCCTATATTTCCACATTCCTGTCTCCAAATTTCTAAATTCTGAAATCCATAAATTCTCAAATTTTAATGTTTCTAAATTCAAAAACGCCCAAATAATTGTGTCCTGAAATTCCTACATCCACAAATCTCTAAATCCCCAAATCCCTGCATACTTAAATTACTATATATTCAAATTTTTAAGTCCCAAAGTTCATAGATTCCGGTATCCTCAGGCTTCCAAACCGCAAAGTCCCATATGCATACATCCCCACATTCTTACACCCCTTATTAACGTAGGGAAATATCAAGCTCATGTTGCACTTCGACAAGTTGCGAGGATGACGCGTATCGTATTATCCCTCTATAATTCTCTATCCCACCTCTAGAGCCCCAATCGCAGGAAAATATCACGGCTCAACTGCATCTTTTTGAAGAGTAAACATAAGTGACGTACCTATCACGTTATTTCTAAATTAAGTGCAAATAACAGTCGACTTAGCGCGTGATTCTGAATCGGGGGATAACGTAATAATTCCCTTAAGCCTCCATACAAGCTACTAAACACGTTATGCGTTAACGAGACCTATCATCGAACGATAATACCATCGTTGCATATCTCAATTACCATTCGAGGCGTATCGTTAATACCATTTTATGGACAACAAGTTTAGAAAACACCGTCTATTTTCAGTACGCGGGATAATAACCTCCTGTCACATTATGATGAATGAAAAATACGGTGCACAAGTCGGGTAACTACAAAAGTTACGAAACATTTTAACTTGGTACTGCAGGAATTCGTGTAATTTATTCATAACTGCTCGTTTACGAAATGCTGTTTAATTAAAATCGTATAATTTACGATCGTGCTTGGATCCGTGGTAGATCGATCGCTCGAGGTCTTTCTCGAAGCACACAATCGATATACGAGTAACAGTTTCTTAGAAAGTCTTTCGGCGGGCTGTTTCGTAGAAGAGTATAAAGCAAAGGAGACGTAATTTTCTCTGACACATGGGACGTGTCGGATGCATGACATTACTGTAATTACATAGGCACACTGTAAAACGAATTTTAACCTAATAAAACAGTCAAGCGAGCTTCAACCGGTAGCCAAGGTATAAACGGTTGATTTGCGGCTACACACTTGCTCGTAATTCTTTGCGTGATGTGCACGCTGCATTTATGGTTACGATCAGTAGCGAGTGTACTATGGTTATTAAACGAGCAAAATAGCATATTGTATATTATACATACAGTGAGTTACGTTAATACTTGGAGTTACATTAAGCGAGTTATGTTCACACAACAAAATTTTTATTGCCTTGCACTATAATTTTCTTCACAATGGAAGTAAATAAGTTCTATTTACATAGCCTCCAAAACTTGTTAAATAAAACAATGTCTAAGCTTAATGTTACTTTAATATTTACCCTTTAAAATATAAGTAAATTTGGTCATAATCTGTGTACTTAGCAAGTCAAATATTTAAGAAATTTCCCATTAATACTAAAGCTGCCAAGTCGGTCTAATAACCGATTCACAAAATCATCTTAAGTTGTAAAATTCATTAAAGTGCTTTTCTCGAACTCCACGTTGATTTCTAATGGGATAAGCGATTAATCTATACATATATTAATTTATGACCCATAGTTTATTTACTTTTCCGTTTTATTTTTCATTTCAAATTAAAACACCGATCCAGCATAAAATTCCACAAGTTCATCTCCCACCAGAGAAATGTCTACTATTTAAGATTTTACTACGATAAAGTTTCCAATTAGACCGAGACGATGAAAACAAGTTCCTCAAAGCAGCAACTTCATCGAAAAGCGAAAAACAACAAAATCCCGCGATTAGGAACGTCAAGTGCAGGAAGCAGTATTTGTAACAGGACCGAAGGATTTTTGAATCCTGAAAATTAGGGGCTTGGTGGTTCAGAAATTCTGGGAGTTACAAATTTGAAGATTTAACGATTTAAAGTACTGTGAATTGTACAACTTTCGTAATTATGAAACTGGAAATTTGTGAATATACAGATTTAAGGATCGAGGAATTTGTGGGTTTAAAAATTTGAACTTCGCAGGATGTGGGGTGCGACGATAAGGACAAGTTCCTCGAAGCAGCATCTTTGTCGAAAAGCGAAAAACAACAAAATCTCGCGGTTAGGAACGTCGCCAGGAGTAGGTAGCGGTATTTGTAACAGGACCGAAGGATTCTTCCCGAAGTTGGCGGTTCGCCAGGGAAGACGGGATCGCGTAAGGAGGAGAATGCAGCCTCGCGTGTAACACGTTGCGACAAACTCAAATATACCGATCGTACCTGAAGCAATTGGTCGGGGATGTACGGTTAAACCCGTTTTTGGAGCTACCTCATCGCCGTTCACGTAACCGCTGTAACTAGTCGTCGCGATGGTGGCACAGTTTCAGGAGAAGACGCCTCGGAGCACCGTTCGGGATGCAGTTCCGTCGAGTTCCCTGCTTATCCCGGATATAACTTTCGGTTCGATGTAAATTATACCGCGGAATTGGGGCTGGAATTTACGTAATGCTACCCGGTACGAGCGTGTTACGTTGCACTTTGTCGTTCTGATTCAATTGAAAATGGATCAGGTGGCGGAGGTCGAGCAACTACGGAAACCCGAAGAACCGCGGCGATCTTCGTTCGTTCACGGAAAATAATGGCCACACGACCGGACAGATACGAGCTCGTTGTTCCGGAAGTTTGTAGAACACCGTACGTTAGTGGACTGATAACTTATGAATCGAAAGCCCTTCTTCTTCGGGCGTTTGCAACTTCGAACGGTACTTGCAGTGTTTTATGCTCGATACATATTTAACGTCTGCTGAGAACGTTGTGTAATCTTCGTCGGAACTACCGGAACTTCTTCGTTGAGAAATTTTGGCGAACGGGTTACTTAAATAATCAGTTTGGTTAATTAGAAAACAGGGAAACGCGGGTGGTTAAGTTTTCGGTTGCTTAACTTTGTCGCAGCTCGGGATGAATGTTTTAAAATATTCGAAACTCTGTTTCTCATTTTTCCTATTTCTTATGTTTCAATGATCATTCTCTGTACTTTATTGTAATATCACACTGCGTATTTTAATGTAATTTTATCTTCTGCAAGTTTCCTGTTGTTTCGTTAGATAAGAAGTCTGTTCTTTCAATTCAGAACCGCAAACATAAAGTATCTCAAACAGATACTATGTTTAAATCTTCCCCACATCTATTTTTAAATCTTTTACCAATCTTCTGCATTTAGACACTTCTTTTCTAAATAATTTTTTACTCAGGAATTTTTTTGCAGACACAATGTAAGTATTCAAGATTTTATCTAATTAATTTAGCTAATCACAATCAATTACTATAATAGTATGTATGAATAATAAATACGTCAATTTGAAAATCTCAACTTTTAAATTTCCAAATTTGCAGTTATTAAAATTTTACGTCACAAAAATTATAAATTGAAAAGATTAAAATTCTAAAATAGAAAATTTGTGAATTAAAAAGATTTTACATCAAAAAGTCTTATAATTCAATATTTAAAAATCTCGAAATTTTCAAGCGCGGCATTAACAAACTCCTATATTTCTAAATTACAAAACTTGAGTCTATAAACTTAAAGACTTTAAAGCTACAAAAATTTCGAAACTTCAGAACATCTTCATACTTCCACGTACCTAAATATCAAAGAACCCTATACCCATTTTCAATCCCGCGCAACAAGTTTAATAAAGAAACAAAAACAACCGTGGTTGTAAAATTATATCAAACACAAATCTACGTCCAAATCCAACAAAATCTCGTGCAAGTACTCGCAAGCATTCATTCCCGCAATAACAATAAGTGGTTATTTAATTCGTTCAATTTCTCAGAGCACATATCACGTTCCCCGAAGGATTCCAGAATTACGTCCTGCTTTCTACCGTGGCAAGCAACGAACA
This sequence comes from Coelioxys conoideus, assembly GCA_947623535.1. NCBI lineage: Eukaryota > Metazoa > Arthropoda > Insecta > Hymenoptera > Megachilidae > Coelioxys > Coelioxys conoideus. Next base: position 7,685,979 of record OX392459.1, on the reverse strand, counting down.
CGAGTTCTGACATTTTTCTAAGACCCTGTTTCTCCAGCACGAGATATCGGATACAAGTAAGTCACCCCCAACCCTGCTGGTTTCAGAGGAAAACAACTCGCGACACTCGTTGCGTTTCTTTCTAGTTTCGAAGCAGCACGGACACGCGTGCATCTGCGAGTGGAAGAAGAGAGAAAGCTTTCCACCGTCTTATCTATTTTTCCATTTGGCCTTTTTTTCGATAACAAACGGCGCAGCACGAAATTGCCGTTTAAGCGACGTGTTTCTTATATGATCCCCGCGATGGCGACCGTCCAAGCTCATTAATCGCGTTGGCCCCCAACTCGCGAGACAGACATAACGTACTCCCGTGGAATTCTCTTCCGGTAATAACTGCCGGAACGTTTTTCAAATCCACCAGCCACGGCGAATTCGCATCGTTCCATTTCGCGGCTGCCACGTAATTCAACGGATCGCTCGTGAATATTACAAGCTGGGAATATCGAGAATTTAATATTACGCCCGGACGAGAACGTTTCTTTCCTTACTCCGCCTTCGATGGGACATCTTTACGAATAGAATTGCTGGTAAGAAACTCGAAAAATTCTGTCTACGTTCGCACCGATATCACTGATTTCATATTTTCCGATGGGAATATTTAGAGAAACGTCACGGTGAAGTAACACTTTGGGTGCCATGTCACCCACATACGGGTGACGTATGAATTCAGGCAAAAATATATCGCTAATTTTCGTTGAAACATTTAACAAAACAAAGTATAAGGAATTTTAGTAAATACATTAAAGCTTATTGAATAAACAAGGGTTGAATACTATGAAAATTGTCTATAAATTTGATAGAAAATGGAATTATTGCATAAAAGAAATTGAAATTGTTTTATGGTAGCGCCCAATGCGTTAATAATCATAAAGTGGTAATAAATAAAATATCGAGAATTATTCTCGATAAATATTATGATGATGAAAAAAGACAAAGTTTCATTATGGAAAAAGTAAATTTTTCCATTCTGAAAAAGAACGAACTTTTCCATTCACCGAAAAATGTTTTAAATCGGATAATTAATTTTAATAAATCTTGCATATGTTAAATGAAAAATAGTAAAAACAATTGAAATACGACTTACCAATTGATTCACAAGTAGTCCTGCTTCGAGGTAAATGAATCTTCGCCATTAGGCCGATCGGACACTTACAGTTCGAAAAAATAAATCTAACCTCAGAAACTTTCAATTCACTTCATTGTATTATCCATTATTACTTTTCTCCCACTTTTCATTAAATAGTCTAGATCAGCCAGACACGTGAATAATCCGAATTGAAACCAGCGAACAATTATTCATAAATAATTACAACTGTCAAAGAAAGAACCGGCGTTCGCAACGAGAAAATACTTCGACTAGAAACAATATGTCGATTAGCGCGATGACGCAATAGAGTCGTTCAACAAATCACCGTTGGTGACCGTTGGCGAGTAATACTACGTGATCAAAAACAAATCCGAATTTCGTGGCTCGTACAAACAATGTCTTATTACGGGTAATATGATATAATATCGATACATTAATACCGATTTTCGACAAAGAGAAAATAAAATAACATTAAACATCGATTTCTGAATAATCATTCATGCGTTCTAATTCGGTGAGATTACCGGTCTTTCTTATGTTATGCGACCACGGTTAATTGTTACTTTGAGTCTGTTTCTCTCGTCTCCGAGCGCGCGCTATTCTCGCGCTCTGATTGGTTGGTGTTTTTCCTTAATAATTTTCAAATGGAGCCTCAGCCAATATTTTGGCAAAGGAGAAGGTTGTTCAGAATAGACTCACCTACCACCCCTTTCGGCTCTTGCAGCGTTTGTGGGACAGGTATATGCAGGGGTATATTCGCGTATATACGTATACGTATGTGTATAGGGAGAGATTCATTATAGACTTTAAAGTATTTCATACAAAATGTTCATATTTTTATTCGTGGAAATTTCAAGATTTGGAAATGTGAGATATTGAAATTTGAAAATTTATGCGAATAATGATACGTCGTAAATTTTCAATTTAGATTATATCTCTACGTCCTTATACACATATATCTGTGTACATAAATCTCACAATTTATGTAGCCTTCGATCATTAAATTCATGTGTGTCTATATTCCATTATCTTCAGCTTCATATATTCCTATATCCTTCTATACTTAAACCCCAATATCCCTACATCCCGAAATGATTAAATCCATGTATTCCAAAATTCACGTATCCCTAAACTGTCATAATCATAGATCCCAATGCATCTAGATCTTTCTACAATTTCTCAATCCCAATATCCCTAGATTCCCACAACTCTGGATCTTCGAACAATATTTAAATTCCAATATCCCTAGAATTCCATATCTCTTAATCCGTATATCCATGAATATTCGTATCTTCAAATTTTCATACATCTAGACCACAATACTCCTCAATTCCTATGTCTCTAGATTCCTCTATATCAAGCGTAAACAAAACACAAAATTATTTCTTTTATTTTTGTCGTGACTTTTGTTATCGCAACTATACGCGCAATCGCGTGTTATCAGAAAATACAATCCCGGCGATGTAAAGTTTTGAAGGCGCCCGGAGCGAGACATTTCGAGAAAATCCTGTAACGTTTGTCGTGTCGGTGAACCCTCTGATTTCATTTTTCATCCGTTCGCTGATAAACAAAATGTATATCGACGATGTTATCCCTTTGACTTTATCCGTAACGAACGGGTCGGACGGTTTCGTAGTTAAAAAAAGTGCGCCGCTTGTAATTTCCGGAAGCGAACAGAGGGAACGTCGAAAGTGGCTTCGGTTGTAATATACGACTCTTCAATTTCGCGTGACCTCACGCCGCTACATCGGATCAGAGTAAAATATGCAAGCAGCTGGGCCGTAAAGCTTCGGCCTTAAAGTGATAGTCATAAAAGTCGTCGCTTTATGCAGAAGTTGAGATAAAAGATTTCATCTCTTCCATTTCCATGGAGGACAGCTAGTCTCGGGGGGTATTAAAATCGGAAAACATACACAGTCTCCGTACCTCTCTCGCTCTCTCACACTCTCTCTCTCTTTCTCTCCCTTTTTTTACCCTGGCTCCATTTTCCTTTCTCCCTCTGTTCGATGCTGTGCAGTCTTTTATGCGAGAAAAGCCAGTCACCCCTGGCAACCAGCGGAATCAATAAAGTTCACGATATCGTGTTACGATAATTAACATTTGATGGAACACACTACACGCGTGCGTAATCATAATAATGGAACGAATTTTCAAAATACAAAATTGTGAAATACTAATTAACAACCGGCCCAGATCTTCGTTGATTAATCCTGTTATAATTGTTTCGATAACGCGGATACGCTTTTTCCTACACGAATTTTCAGAATGTAAAAAACCTCGCGATTTATTTGCAACACGTCCGGATACGCGATATCGCTACCCCGATTATTAATCTTCGATCCGAATTATTTTACAATCGCGATGAAATTTCAGGTGCGAAGGATCCCCGTGTTAATAACGGAGATCTGGTCTTAAAATAAATTTTCATCGAATTTTAAGCTTTCCAATTTTTATATCTTACAAGCAGACGTAATTAATAAATAATTATGTTTATAAATTGTCTTACAATTAACTATTTTTGTACCTTCGTTTATAAAATGATACCTTTTCTGTCTTTATATTCTTTATTATCTTTGTAAACCTAAAATCTTGTAATGTATTTATTTTACGAGCACCACACGTTGACATGCAGGATCAAAATAGCCATCAGCAACATCAATAGCTAGTATAATATATTTTCTGTAGTGTAGTACGTTTTCATGTTTGAAAATGATGCTAGAAACGGAGATACAATACATTGCATTGTGACATTTTTACTTATTTTTACACTATTGAATTATTATAATCATTGCTCCAGTGACCGTCAAAACCTCATCCCTGTTCTGGATGTACCAGAGTAAAATACTTTAATACCTATTATGCTAAATTATTCATATATTATATTATTTCACTAAAGTGAGATATATAATACTATTTTACTATAGAAACATATATAATATTATTTTACAAGAGTGAGATATATAATACTATTTTACCGGATTGAAATATATTATATTATTTTGCTACAATAAAATATATAGTACCTATTTAAACGTGGTACAGTAAAAATGTCTGATTAAATCGAACAATCAAGAAAGTCGTACCGCTTCCACGATTCCTATTATGCCAGCGCAGCAAAACAAAGCTATACAAATTTCGACGAACGGAAGAATAATAAAAAAAATAGCAAATAGCTCCCGTGTAAATGGTGCATAAATTAGTTACAATGTTGATCAGAAGCGGATATGGAAATCCACCTGCATTCTGGCGCGGCCCGACCACGTCTTTTTTCCGTGTGCAAACAAACTTGAACGCATGCAACGCGAACGAGAAGAGTGGCGTTTTGTAAGCGGAATACGTGGTGGTTATATTTGAGAACTGGTCTTGTCCCGCTCGCACGGTTCAGTCGGTCGAGGGCGTCGATACCGATTAAATTAAACATGCCGAAAGCTTCGAAGCGACGGACGGGTTAAATATGAAAGAAGGTCTCACAGAGAGGAACGGATGGGAAATAATGAGTACGGTCGGGCGTAAGTATAGCCCCGGCGATGGCGCAAAGGGAGGAAAAAAGATGGGCACAGGTACCGCAAAACGAGAACCTTCTTGCTGGATATCTGGGATGGACTCCTGTCAGTTCGCACGTCCGTAAGGCCGAGGGCACCTCCTCCTTTTTTTCTCATCGGGCTCTGACTCGCGCCCGAGCGCCCAACAACGCGCGGCCGTCTTTTTCTTTGATAAGAGGATTCGGCTTCGGGCAATTTTCACGGTCTCCGCGGCCGCACGAAACATCGTTTTCGTCTTAAACGAAATAATGACTCGGGGAGAGAACGCGCGATGAACCTCCCTCTTGCCATCTCGGAACCGGCGAATATTTTATGATCATCGTCCTGGCCCGCATTGTCCGGCCCTTCTCGTGCCCCGGTAATTTGTTGATTTTCGAAGGACGCCAGACGGAATTGCTTTTCACCGTCTACCGTCTTCGTTTTGCATCTCGATGCATGGTTAAAACCGCTTCGCAATTTAGATAAACGCGATCGACGTTAATGAACGTCTGCACAATTAACGCACTGAACGTGTTACTTACCGTCGTGACTTTTGCTTTAATCGATCATTCTCAGATCGTTTCAATTATACCTTTCATTTTACTATAAATTGCCATCTAAAAGGTACGTCGATCGTTTGGACCACGATCACAGTACGATATGTTAGATATACTGGACTATATGTACACATAAGCTAGATACAAGTATGTATAAATATGCTGAGATACAATTATTAATATATCCTATGCTGAATGTTTGAAGGTCCATGTGACATACAAACGTTGCTTAACTACTATTTACATGTTATGCATCTTATGTCGTCAACTGTAAATATGCAGCTCGAAAGGAATAATTACATAAGAAATTATACACTCTTATAATAAAAATATCTTATAAAATTATGTATAATCTAACACTTATAATATCGTGTAGCAGAAAGTATCGTACGATACAAACAGTTAAATATAAAGGCTATACAATTATATAACAACCTGTTCTGTAAGGTTTGTGCTAAACACATTTGCCATGCCTAAACACTGTCGGCACCAATTGTGTCTTTAGGTATACAGCGCGAAGATAGCATAACTGTTCAGCTCGCAGAAAGTTGGGCAGCTGATTGAAACGATCCTTGCACGAAATCGACCACCCTCGCGTCGGAAGCAGCGAGATCACCGCCACCGATATTTATTCAGAGTTTTGACAACGATTAATCGGCCGGCCGACCTGTTCGCGATTCAAACGAATTTTTCCCGCGCGACCGACATATCAGAAAGCATATCCGGCGCGGCCGGTGCGAATGCAGCTGACTTTGAACGATTCCAGCCCGTTCTTTCGGTAATTTAAAACTTCTAAAGCCCATTATCAGAGGACGATTATGATGAAAAGATATCGGAGCTTTGCACCTGCTGAGCGGATTCGCTGCCGTCTGCGCGGCGTGAGTTAACGCGAGCGCGACGGGGAATATCTTTTGCGGCTCTTTATACAAACGCTGCCCGTGGCTGCGCTCGCGACGTGCAGAGAGATGAGGTGTGGAATATTTATGGTCATTCTAGGAGCTGGCGACAATGGCGGACCCCATTGAACCACCGTGTACCGACTTCAAGTGCGCTTCACCGAAAGCGGAATTACAAATCCTGCGCAGGGTGCGGACACGCGCGATGCTCATCGGTGAGCACTCAATGACCATTTGGAAATTTAGAAATTATCGAATTTTTGCCTTTTTATATTCTTATATTTCCGAATTTTGTAGACCTTCAATATTGTTAATTGATGAATTTGTAGCAATTGTAATATAGAGAGAAATATGATTTTAAAATATAAAAATGTTTCATTTACCAACATTGATCCTCTTCAAGATATACAATTAATATGTATATTGATTCATATTACATTGCTTATTCGTTTATTTTGCCATCTTATTTTTAACTACAAACTAATTTAATATACATCGGTAGTTTTAGTGTTAAGTTATAAAATCCCCAAATATTTCCAAATTGCTAGTCGATCGTCGTCCCAGATAAATTCGTGTCATAATTACAAAACAGACTTCTTACGCGGAGTAAATAAAAGTGCCGTAAAAATTTGTCGGACTACACACAAGAGAACTTCGTCACAATTGTCTCGTGGTTATCCTCAAAACTCTGTCACGCGAAAATGACACGTCGACCACTGGCGAAGCTTCGAGTTTAACTGTATCCCCGACTCGTTTCTCGCCGATTCTCCCTGACGTTTCCAGACCCGGAAAACGTGGCACGGATAAAACTTTTCTAAGGAATAAAGAAACTCGAAGAGACACGAAGGAACGCGAACTTTTCTGCGGAGCCGAAATATCGGCGCGTGATGGCTGTTTGGACAACAGGCACCGATAAACGTCTCTATACGTTGCAATGAACATCGGGAGCAGTTTTCCGCGCAAAGAAACAAGCTCTGGAAGATTTCATCGTCGTTCTTTCTCTCCGGTAGCTCCCCAATCTCGATTCAAACTCCCTCCGTCATTAGACAGAGCGGCGTTGAATATATCACAGGGCGAACGGCGCAATAAGGAAACATCGGCGAGCCTTGAATGCAAAGGTCAGGATAGAACTGACCGTAAGTCGTCGGAGCCGTAATAATGAGTTATGTCGATTGCGAGTAGCCGCGTTGTGTTATTCACAGTCTCGAATCACGGAATTCGGAGGTTAAGAAATTACCAGAGCCGCTGTAAAACATCGTTTACAGTCGATGGTAAATTCAGGTTCCCTAGGGGAAACATGATAATTAAGGGACGTTTGCTGATATTTGAGGGTGTTTTAGAGTATTAAATTTTGAAGATAGATGATCTAAACTCAGCTTACGTTGTATCCGATCATACCTATCTGAGAAACTTAAAATTATCAAAAATATTTTCAGTGACTGTTCTCTTTGAAATACACACTATGGTCGAGTAATCACCCGTTCGTTTCAATTTTCATTAAAAACCCGCTTTATTAATGTCATATCCACCCAGTCCCTACTCTTTGCAACTCGCATCGAATCATCGTTCGTCCACTGACTAAACACTCGTCCCTACAAAACCGATCATCGGTATGCAAAATAATGATCACTGATCAACAAGATAGAGGTTGATTATCCGCTAACAAAAGGCAACGTTAAAAGTGTTGTACTCGTTAGTAGCAGGTGGTAAAACACGAAGGGACACGAACGTTAAGCAATCATGAATCACGGGAACCGGTAACTTCTCTGGCTGCAGTCCATCATTAACAGTGGCCATTGTTAGCTGTGTTGGCAACGAGTATCTTGATGGCAACGGTCAAAATCAATAAAGCGATCTCGTGGACCGATAAACCGCCCGCACAGGTTTCATAGACAATAGCTGCCATTCTCACCGGGTCGGATCGTGATGCAGCCGGAGAGCCTGCCTGTTCGTCGAGTGGCCCAATTATGATTCTCCAAGAGAATGAGCCAGGAGCCATGGAATTTACCCGGATCGCTACTGTTGACGCGTTGGGTTTCCTCATTGTCGAAGGAAATTCTTGTGTTTGCACGCTTGTAACACAACGAGACCCACGAGACTTCGTGACTGCGGATATTAGATATCAGACATCGATTCAATGTAAATGGATTCGCGTGCGAAGGGATATCCAACAACCGGATAACTTAATAGGTACGATCGACGGTACAAGTATCGAAATTAAGACGATAAATCCGGAATATCGTAGAGACAACTCGATCGTTCCCTGCCGCCTAAGTCGATCGTTCGATCAGAAACTACTGGCACGACCGCCACAAGATGACTTCTTGGACTTCGCAAACTGTCACTGACACATTCATTTACCCTCTTCTTCGATCTGCTATGTTACCTTGTAACCGAGATATTCCGAGGTACATTTTTATTCGTAGTTGAATTTTTGTTCGGTTGTCTGTCAGAAGTCAACTTGCGTATCGTGTATACGCAATTTTATAAACGGAAAGGGAAAGAGAGGAAGGAAATTAAAGTTGGTCGATGTGGGTTGTCAGATAAAGTTCTCCGTCCTCTCAATTTCCGCAAACCCCGACTAATTTCGCATGCGTGCGGTATCGGGACAGAGTAAATGCGCGATTTATTAGCCGAAATTAGGAGGGAACTTCTAATCTCCCCATTTACCTTTAAGCTGCTACGTATAACACGCCTTTCGAATCTCTCACCCCACTCTCGGGGGTGTTCAGGTCGCTTACTTGTCTATCGAAACAACTTTCCGTACGAAGTTCAAGTTTGAACACGAAACATCATCTAATACTCACGTACTATGTAGACCTTGGTTCTATACTGGTTTCCTTTGATAGGTTTTAGTGAAAGAACCAGTTTATTCTTCATTTTGGGAACATAGATGTGCAAGTTTGAAAACTTCTTTAAATTTATATTCGAAAATTCTTCACTCTTCTAAATGCCTAATCCTTTTTAAATCCTCATATCCACAAATTTATCGATTTACAAACACCAAAGTTCCCAGATATTCAAATCCATATGTTTCTCTAAAGAAACCATGTGTGCACCCGATGTGAATATGTCCTAACATTGTTCAAACGAATTAGTATTTCATGTAAGTGAATCTGTTTACACATTCTCAATTGCAAACAAGTGTAATGACACGCTGATGCATCCTCTGATGATGCTGATGATATATGATACATGTCAGCTGACGCATCGTGTGCGTCCAAAGTTACATAAGTGATTGGTAACACATTTGTTGCGTCTACTGTTATCTAGGATAAATTTATTCATGCAGTGTGTGTGACAGTACATGAAACAATACGATTTATCAACGCACTCGGTGTGTCAGTTTGTGAAGCAATAATTTCATTGACATACCAGTTGCGTCAGTACATCAAGCTTTACGATCATTGACACACCAGTTGCGTCGGTGTAACGATCGATGCGAATGTCGACGCACCGGGTGCGTCATATACAATATGCAGTGATACATGTATGATACAAGCCATCGTGAACAAACGGTCCTGAACTTTTTGCATGTTCTCCCTGCACGATCAGCATCGAAATTTATCTCCCTTCCACGATAGGAGTATCGAGAGTAAAAACGCGTGGCCACTGCGGCGCTTGAATTATGGAAACGAAGTCGAGAAACTCGACGAGTATGCACCCGAAGAAGCCGGTTAACGTAATGGCAGGGGAAGCATCTGATTAAAGTGGAATGTTCTTAAACGTAGTATGAAAATTGTAGAACCAGAGAATATTACGGGGATGAAATATTCACGTCGGCTCTTGTTCCTATTCCGCGATCCTCTCACGGCTCTCGCACGTGAAATATTCCAGCGACCGGGGAATGAAGAGCGCCGCGTTAAAATACTTTATTCCAGCTTCTCAACCCTTGGACACCCTTCGCCAGCCACAATACACACACCCCTCCTCTTGAAATTCAATGAATTTGAGGCAAACGTTCACGGGGATACCTCGCGAAGATTCCGAACGTCGTTCGAAAACATGAAAATCTTCTCCGCGATTAGGATGCACTTGCTGCACAGGGAACGCTCGTATTTTATCCCTTTTCCTGTGGGATCCTTTCGTTGCTCATAAAACCGGCTGCGCCGCTTCGGGAATGTAACCTATCGCCGGGATAACACCTACGTCCAGCAGTAACATCTTCTACTTCTCTGTTCTGATTTTTCTCGTACACCTAACCTTTCGATGATCATTTTTTCGCAGTGTCGTCTACTATAGAATTTTACAAATCGGGACCAGGGGCATAGAACGCCACTGTCGATGTAATCCTCTCGTTTCATTACAGATAAGTAAGTTCACGTGCTAATTTTATTCACTCGGACTATTACGTGCTTGTAACTTAGCTAGATACTTTGAGAAGTTCGGTCATTCGGGTGAACGAGTGAAATTTATTTTATCATTTGAGCTATATTCTATAGGATCGTACTAAAACATACTTTCGACTTTGTATTACGTGTTTGCTTGGTTGATTTTAATTTTGTTTATTGAAGTCCTCGGGAAAATTAAATTACTGTATGTAAAGGGAGATTCAAAAGTCACGACGAGGTTCGAAGACTAAACAGTTTTCTGTTTCTACACTTTCAGAAGTATTTTGCTGTTGTAATATGAACTTTATATATGTTCTCTTCGTAACTGAGTGACCAGAATGAACAGCATTTAATAATAAGAAGTAGCATTATATTATGCATACGGTGGTTCAAACGTTTCAATGAGATTATAAAGTTAAACAGTCCCTTGTTTATATTCGTTCGAAGTTATTTTATTATTAACTTTAATATTAACTGCGTAATGTATAGTTTCTCCTTATTACACATAATCAGGAACGTTTTATAAGTGACATTTGTATTCATTCATAAAAATGTTCGTCTTTCCATAAGCAATTCTTGCAGTGTAAGGCAAATACTTATTTAGTTCAAATACTTCATTTTCTAAATTGATTAATCTTTCATACACACAAAATACTAAAGTTATCGTTCGGTACTCAGCGACGAATATTCCAAACAGCGGAGACGGTATAACGCTCTGAAAGTAGCTTCACCACGATCGAGCCGGTAATTATCGTCTCAAAAGGACCAGTCAGGTTACGTATCGCATTTCTGGGGAACGGAAGACGCAGTAGCGACTACTCGGTTACCTGTGCGGATACGTGGTACCGACAGGGTATTTAGGTGCACACCCATTGAACGTGTAAATGCAAGGTTCGAGAGGCAGTCACAGCGACTGCAGTCGCCATAGCCGCGCTCTGTGTACACTAATTTCCGGGCTGTTTGATGGATCTTGGGTGATTGTTAATTATGTTTAGAGAAGAGAATGGAGAATCTCGAGGGGGGAGGTGGAGCGACGGTCGCAGTGACTCGATACGCTTCAAAGCGGTATTAAATCTACGGTCACCCGTAGCTCTCTCCGTCAGCGCCTCTCTTCGTCCCATGGTAAATTAGACAAATACCATTTAGACGATGGCACGGCAAATGTTAAACCGTCTTTCCCGTTTGTCGAGCCACCTCTGGATTCGACACACGTACCGGCAGAATGCCGGAGGTAACTTTGATACATGTGCCGGGAGCCGCGCAACTACGGTTCCGTTTCTGGGCTACGGAGCACGACGTCGCTACGATTAACTATATACGCTTGTTGGTTCTGTAACGCGATTCTCCTTGCCTACTTCAAGGAAAACTTGAACCACCCACCGATCGACTCGGCATCGCATTTTCCTATCTGCGCAACACGCCGGAAACTGTGCTGCTGCAATTTACTTTGCAACGGCGACGTAATGGTTCGCGAACGATCGGATGCTTAAAGATTATGCACACGGATTTTTCAACCCTCTGACACTTACCTTGTAACTCGACTTATAGACAAATTTATAATTGGATAAAATTGCATAGTAGCATTTAATAACATTTCAAATCAAATAATAGCATTTAATATCATTTTCAATTCGATAATATCAAATAACAGTGTTCAACAAAATTTTTAATTCAATAAAATCAAATGACAGCATTTAATACAATTTTTAATTCAACAAAGTCAAACAACAACATTTAATAACATTTTTATTCTGATAGTATTATATAAGAACATACAATAAAATGCATATACATACATACAATAAAATTGATAAAATGAAATAAAAGCATGTAATAAAGTTCAAAATTTAATAAAATCAAATAATAACATAACAAATGTAAAATATAATATTACTATAGATGAACTTAAAAATTCCTTTCATAATAGTGATACTCTTAGATAGAAGACACAAGACAGTGATTGATTTTATTTTCTGAAAATGATATTTTATCATATCTTAAAAAATGTGCTGACCGTGTGGCCAAGAACGACCTGATGTATTTACAAAGACACACTAACAAAAGTTGAATCTATAACTTTTCAGTTTTTGTATTATTTTATTTTATCAACTGTACAATCAATTGAAAAGTTATACTCTTCTTCTTTCCCCACCACGATTTATCTTCCATCGCTCATTTATATCCACATATTCTACTTTTCATTTAGTTCTATCTCGAGTTCCTATCGTTTCACCGCAAAAGAAAATGTTATCCAGCGCAGAAACATAGTAAACGAGTTAAATTTGTCAGATAAGCAACGAGCGAGTGAAACACGGTGGTACCTCAAGAACACAGTCATCGTCTGAAATAATCATGGATCAGAAACGTGCATTCATAGCACCTATATTTTTGCATAACTATCGCATTAAAGCACGTTACGGCTACCTAACACTCGCGGTATCAAGTTATTACGGGAGTAAAATTTTAACCGTTCAGCGAGCCATATTTCAACGTTTAAGTAGTCTTTAATTTACTTTCTAATTTCGCGCCATTTATTATTCGCCGGCGCGACGCGTAAAAACATAATGATAGGTCCTCGTAGTTGTCTATCGGGCGTGAAAGCGAATCTCGTTGTATAAATGTCTGCTGAAACTTCGATCTCGCTACTTTAATCCGAAGAACGGTGTTATTACCACGTGGGCAGATGAAAACAGCTGAAGAAACGCGACACGAAACGAGCGTGTCCTCCGCATTACCATAATTTTCTTCGCAAATGGAAAGTTACTGGATTCAACAACTGCGAAGCAATAATATCAGGTTTTCCAGCCGTTCTCTCAATGAAATGAACCCAGCAAAATGGTCTTTCCATTTGGATCCAATTAATTATTACAGGTTATGGATACTCGGGAATAGTATAGCCGGTTCATTGAATAGAAATTGGCTCATCGAGAGTATTAAAATGTTGATACAATAAATTGTTTTCAAGTATTTTCATTTTTACTTGCATCCAGTTTCCTTTAAAGCGTCGCTGCATAATGTTCGAGGAGATCATTGGGAGTAAATTATTGCAATTGAAATGTTCATGAACTTTGTGGGATCTTAAATGAACAATTCGAATCATGCCGGAATCATCGGTAAATTTATTAGTGAAAAATAAGTTAAACATAAAAATTAAGTAAAAAATTTATGAGCTTCTCAATTTCGTGAAAAGATGAGTTTCCATAACAAAATGGAAAAGGAGTAATGTTCTTATTCAAAGAAGAATATGTCGCAAATTAAAAACTTGTCGTGTAAATGTAATTCCTGTTGCGTTCAAAGAGAATCTGCAACGATGGTGCAATACCTTCATGAAAGTAGAAAAAATTGTTAAAAGGATGATAGAAAGTCGGTTAACTGAAAGTTGTACCGCGATGCAAGATCAAAGTCAAAGACACGGGCTCCTCTTTTGTTCTCCAAAGCGACAGAGTATCAATTCCGTACTAAATTACAGACTTCGATACCAACAGGACGTGTTCCCGTTTCTATGAGATTTCTCTTGGAAACGCAGAATTTTTACAAATCGTTCGTTCCGTTAACCCACATAGAATAATGATGCAAGTTGAGCAGAATTAATGCGTGCAATCCACATCCATGAAACTAGAAATTCAATCGATTCGGTTGATATACGATCGAAAGTCTTCGATGACCGTGGCATCATAACGGAAACTCTCGTCATGAAATGGCTGATGCAGACGCGGTTTGATCGATGACACGCGATACAAGGCACGAAGTCGGCTCGCGGCCAGTTATTACGCGTGCTCGTTTCGAGTGCAGACAATGCGACTCGGTAAGTATGCCGATAAGTACACTCGGATGCAATTCAGACATTCTTCGGATAAGGATCCACGCATATAACCTTACCAGTCTTTCAATGCCGGAATTCTTGCATTATCAAGTTTTGATTGCAATCAAGTTTTTCAAATCGTCATACCCTCAAATATAGGATTTCATGAATTTACTAATTTTCGTAGGTCTAAATTTTGATATTTTCATGTTCCATTTGCGAACCCTTAAATATTGAAGTTCTCAAATTACCAAAGCTGATAATTGTCCAATTTTTAAATCTCCAAATATTTGAGTTCACAAATTTTCCAATTTCTATATTAAAAAATTTGCAATCGTATAAGTTCCTAAATCTGCATAATCAATGTGGAAATTCTCAAATTACCAAAGTTGAAAAAATTGTCAAATTTTCAAATCTCCAAATATCTGAGTTCTGAAATTTTCGAATTTCTAAATACCCAAGTTCCAAACTTTTCTAACCTTGAAACCCTTCCATATTAAACAGTATCTTCAATTTCTTTTAGTATAATCATACCAGCTTCCTAAATTCTAAAATCCCTAGATTTGCCCAAAGTTACGTTCTCTCATCCCAAAATGTACATTTGCCCATCTCCGAACGTATCAATTACCGAAAATCCCCGAAAATCGCTTGGTGGAATGTCCCTTCCCCCGTTACCACATTTCCCCTAGGGAATCTAGATTTGCCGTCGACTGTACGTCTGAATGAGATATCCCGAGCGGCATTAATTTGCCAGGATCGAATCGAGTTCGATGCTTCCGCTCTCTCGTGAATGATATCTCATACTTGATCGAGCTAGCCTCCGCAACGTAGGGGTTTACACGACACACACAACACGTGCAATCGCATTGTACACACGTGATCTCATTAAGTCTAGCGATCTAACTGGCAGCGTTAGCGGCGCGAGTTGACGCGCTCTGCAATAAATACATCGCGTGAACGGACGCGGATTGCGGGGACAGTTTTGTGTCAACTTCGCAACGAGGATTGTCGATCGACTCGAAACGTTCGA
The DNA here is from genome assembly GCA_947623535.1 of Coelioxys conoideus. Classification (NCBI taxonomy): domain Eukaryota; kingdom Metazoa; phylum Arthropoda; class Insecta; order Hymenoptera; family Megachilidae; genus Coelioxys; species Coelioxys conoideus. The sequence goes on along the minus strand of OX392459.1, from coordinate 7,670,716 downwards.
CGACGAACACGTATCTTCGAATGGTTCGCGAAGATAATTTATAACCCGTGCTCGAGCGTTCGCTGTTCGGCGCGGTATTCGCTCTGGTATGCGCGTTCGGGGAAAGTTTTAAAGGTTTTCTCGGAGGAATGCGTGTCGTATTATATGGCATGGTGAACGCCTCGGTTGTTAATAAATCATCGGTGATCGTAGACTGCTCGGTTGTCGGTTAATCCCTTTGGAATTTAACCCTTTCGCTGTGACCGTTTTTGATAAAAGATGCTTTAGAGGGTCGTTAATAATTCAGATCTGAATCGTCGAACTTTATTTTCGCGAAGAAAGGAATTGCTCAGAATAACCTCACCTATAACCCCTTTCCCGGAGTAACACTTGTTGCGGGACACCCTATATGAAGTGAGAGGTACAAACGTTTGGTGGTTCACAAGGGGTTGAGTGTATGTGAATAAATATGCAATAACATGAGAAAGTTAAATATCCAAAAATTCTGGGATCTGAAAATAAGTACATCTGGAAATTTAGGCACTTGGAAATCAAGAAAGTTCGGATCTTAAAATGTTGGAGAACCGGATTCAAATTAAATGGGTTTAACCTTAAATAGTTAATTTATTGAATCACAAATAATCTTACTTTAGTTCTAACATAAAAATAATTTGATTGGGTAAAATACTGGATGAAAGTAGGTTTTAGGTGGTGGAATTTTATGAGCACTTAAACGATCTAGGACCGACGACAGGGAAGGGAAAGTATTTGATGAACATCTGGTTAGGACCTCTAACAAAAAATATGACAATCGAGGAACTTGAAAATTACAAAATTTGATAATTTGAAAAACTAAAAAGAAATTGAAGAATTTGCAAGTTTGACAATTTAGTAACTTGCAAATTTGAGAATTAAGAAATTCTCAAGTTAAGAAAATAATTGCTCACGAATGCCCATGACCGTATTGCTAACTCGAGGGCGCACTCGCCCCACGCTAAGCTCTCCCTAATGGTCCAGCTGGTAATCTGGTATCCGAAGTATCTTAGTCCCGTGGGACACGATGATTTAATGTAACAATAACGATTACACCGGTCTGTAGGCAACTGTAACGAACACTTCGAGTACCGGATGAAAAGATTTTCTTAACAGACGCCTGGAACGGTCGGGGCTGATGTATGTCCTATTTACGTCGGTAGAAACCGCGGCACGAGATTAATCGTCGACGTATAGCGTGGCGATCGTTCGATCGTATTTAATCCCGCATTAGGGGACTTTTTCAATGCGAACCGATGCAACCGGGTCTTATCTGATACACTTCTTGCGATCCTGTTTTCCACGTTCGCATCCCCAGCCGCGTCGAGCGTGCAAGAAATATCGAGCTGGGAAAGGTTGCATTATTTCGCAACGTTTCGCTTTTTTTTTACACCGTTCTCGTGTGAAATTCCGAGCAACAGAATTTAGCGTATCGAACGCGTTTCTCGTTCGTTGTTGTCTCTTCGAAGGTCGTCGTTGTAATCTCAACTAATTTTCGAGCGGTTTTGGAACATTATACCCTTTTGATTACTGCGAACGCACTTTAATATAATATTATAATTGATACGATTTTACTGGAATTGCTTATTGTAATTAATATCAGTTACCAGTGTATATCTTTCACATTTTTATCGAACACGATAAACGTCCGTCTAAAAGTAAAAGGATGTTAATACTAAAACTACCGAAAAGGTTAAACGATTCCTCTACAAATTTCCTACGTTAAATGACAAAATTTTTTAAGCTGGTCTTCTTGACATTTATGCTGATTGTCATCAAGATAAAGAATCTATAAGTGTATTCCTGTATATTTCATCGTTTGTTCATTTACTTTTCGATGTCATTTTCAACATCAAAATAATTGTGCATTATACGTCGGTAGTTTTAGAATTACATGATTAAATGTACGTAATCATTTTCTTTTCTACAATATGATGCTGTTGCATCAAACGCTCGTAGGAACGAGTCAAGTACAATTATATGCACACTCAGGTACACCGCGAAAGAAATGCCTTAAAGATATTATGATCGTGATTATCAGTCGATCACATTGGTCCGGTCACACGAGGGCAAAGCTGGTGAATCGATGCGGAACGTAACAACGATAACATGTATGTTTTCGCGGGTGCTTATCGGCACAATATAACGTACGTACCGTCGGACGAAACGGAAATAATACAAGCGGTACAAGATCTTGATTCGTTTATCGATCCTCGAGTATCTTTGATATCGTCTGGCAAATGGCACGTTTACCGAGGAATACGTGCAAGAAACGGCGTACGGCCATTGAACGGGTCTTATCGCTTTCGCGAAATAGCGTCATCAATCATTACACGGCAGATCATAGAAACTCGAAACATTTACGGCGTTTCGATTGCCGCGAAGTCGATACACGATTACCGCGATTGTTGGCCAGACACCGAGGTGCAACACGATTACGGCAACGTGACAAATTGTTATAAAGCGTATCGGTTTACCGACCGGCTAGGCTACCATATAAATCTCGTCGGATAATTTTATAACCATAAGACCACTTTGTCCGGCCGTTGCCGCGCGGTACGCAATCCCCTGCGATCTCGATAAATGAACGTTGAACGTCCGTCTGTTCGTGGCATCGATCCGGCGCAAACGGTTTCCATTATTCAAGTAATCTTTCGCCCGATACAACGTTGAAATTTGCATCGGTGAAATCGGTAGCTTCGCTATGCTCGAGCCACGGCGTCTAGTTCCAGATACATTAAGATATACATCAGCCGGGTCGTTTCAATCGGATCGGCACGAAACGACGTCGTAAATAATCATTATTCCGCTGTCAATTTAATCCCGTGCGTTTTCCAAACAGGTAAATCACTCCGGCTGTGTTTATATCGGCCGGCGGGTCAGAGCCGCGGGGCCAGATCGATCGTAAAAAGCAACGGTGAGCTTTCGCGAATCAGCAGGAAGTACTTTGTGGCTTTGGACGATCGTACAGGATCCAATAACCGAAGAAAGTTCCCCGACAACGGCCCTCGATCATCGATACCCTTCGAACCCGACGCGCGGGCCACGGATCCCGGGCGTGTTTACACACCGATCGGCCGATGTTCGCGCGGCCAGAAACGTAAACGAGGAAGTGATCGTTCCACGTGGGAAGAAAAACGAACACCACCGAGCAGGATGAACGACGAGCAAACGGAACCGTAGGATCGGTTTCGCGCGTTCTTTCTCACGTGCACGCGTGTACGAAAGGGGAAAAGGAACCACCGACACCTCGACAACGATGCCGTCGGGTGGAAACGAATCGGCCGAACGACCGGCGAACAACGAGATGGTGTGAGAACCGATGCTTATTGTGATTTCCATAGTTATTCGAGATAGCCCGTGGAGAGAACGCGAGCTCGCGGTCGATTGCTCTTTCGACCGGCATCCTATCATTTCGTACTAACCCCGTGCGATCGTGCATTCGTTCTCGGAGATCCGACGAATCTCACGATCTCGCATTTCGAACGAAAATCGACGACGATACGGACGTAGAGGCACGTTGCTTAAGGTTCCAGTGATTGAAATGACGCAACTTTACAGCGACGGCGTTATGGTCACTTCTTCTGAGGGAATTTGGTGGTTTAGTCATTTAGGGGAAGAAGAATATAGTGATGTATGGGTTTGGAGATCTTATATGGGAGTATATGGATACAATGATACAGGAGTATACAAATATGGAAATTGAAGTATATTATGACCTGAATATAGTGATCTATGGGATTGGAGATCTTATATGGGAGTATATGGATACAATGATACAGGAGTATACAAATATGGAGATTGAAGCATATTATGACCTGAAGATATGGAGATACAGGGATGCGTAGATATAGAGACTAGTGAATGCAGATATCTAGAAATCTGTAAGGATTTACCACTCATGATTTGTATTGCAAGGGTATCATTTAATTCTTGCAAACAGATCTGTCATGTGAACCACTTTTTTCACCAGCACGTTCTCCACCGACTGAATTATGTCCATGATAGAGAAAGGGGAGCGAAAGCGATCGGTGAAAGCAGCAACGAGAACTTATGCAACTGGATAAACGATATTTTTCGCCTCTATGGAGAACCCAGGCCTTCTAACATTGTTCATACTGGGATTTCACTGTAATGACATTTCGTAGTCGCTTCGATACTTCTGTTAAACACGGAAGCATATGCTATAAATTCGTAGCACTATTATAGTACAGTCACGAGCTGTATGTCTATGCGGTAGATCAGTGAGGGGCTGATGTGTTGTCCGTTAAAGAGAATGGGGCAACAACGGGCACGATAGTGATTTACAGACTTATAATAGAAACTTAATAGTTTCGAAGTTTAGTCATTTGGTTACTTGGTAGTTCCGTATTGAAATAATGTCGTGAAGAAGCAAGTTGGTGTTATTGTAATTTGGTACAATCAAAATTTGGCATTGTGGCAATTTATATCGTGATAATTAGGTAATACGATAGTTTGGTGTTGTGGTAATTTGGCATTGTGACAATCTGATATTATGGTAATTTGGTATTGTGATAACCTACTACTGTGGAAATTTGGTATTTTGATAATTTGGTAGTATGGTAATTTGCTACTATGATAATTTATCATTAGGACAATTGGATACTGTCGTAATTTGGCATTGTGACAATTTGATATTGTGATAATTTGGTACTCTGGTAATTTAGTATTGTAGTAATTCGATATTGCGCTAACTTGGTAATTTGATAACCAAGTAACTTTGTAATGTTGTAAGGTGGTAATTCGATAAATTAAAAATATGGAAATATATGAACACAGATATTTAAAAATTCGGCGACACAGAAATTTAAAAACGCAACAGCCTGAAACTGTCGTAACCTAGTGACCGCCTGCTACCGATAAAATATCGTCAGTTCTTCGCCACGGAAGTGTTCCACTTCCACGGCCATATATCGAGACCCCGGCGTGCCCAACATTCTAATCGCAGATTCCCCAAGATAAATGGTTTCATTTTGAAGCCGGTGGGCTCTCGTCGTCCATCACGCGTAAACGATTTAAACGTAGCGAGTGTCCGCTCGTAAATATTATAATTATGACATCAAATATGGGGAGATCTTTGCACCATGTAACGAGGGCCGCTTCAAGAGAGGGCCACGGTCAAGTACCGACCGTAAAATTGTTGTCCACGCAGCTTCGCGATACGGATAAGCAAAGCAACGATCTTGCATCGTCAATAAAAGATCCGCTATCCGCGGCAGAGTTAGAATGTTTTGTCCGGTCGATTTGTTCCGTTTAAAGGAATAACCCGTCCGTCGTCGATCAATAATTTGGCCGGCTACTTTAGGTTCGAGCGCGGGGGCTCAAAATGGGGGGGGGGGGGGGGGAAACACCGGAAGGGTGAAAGAAGACGCTCACCAATTTGTGACCCGGTTATTTTCAATGATGCCTGCATTCAACGCGATAGCATGTTCGAAGTGTGTTTTTTTTTCTAAAGAGTCAGTTAGCACGCAAATCGTCTCGATAGAGAATAAATCGCGAACAACTTGTGACAGCCGCTCTTTATTCAAGATGGTACTCGTGACCCGATCTATGTTGCGCAGTTTTGTTACGTGCTGTTATAGGGAAGCGTCTCTCGAGTGCAACTAGGACGAGCGGGATTTTTTCGTTGCGAAAATATCGTATATTCACGTATACATACATTCCGAATTCTAGATTGCAACTAGGTGTGTTCACGAATGCAACGGCGGGCACTTTACGACTGATTAGGTAATTAATATTTTAATTTGTACATTTCTAAAATTGTAAATTTGTAAATTCTAAAATTAAAAAGTCTGTGAAATTGTAAACTTGTAAATTCTATAACTTTATAAATTTGTAAATTCGTATTGTTAAATAGCTCAGTTTAGAAACTTGGGAATTTGGAAATTTGAATACCTAGGATACATCTTCATACTACCAAATTTTTGGAATCTCAGCTTTTCATATTTATAAGTTTGTAAATTTGAAATTTAAGGGTGTAGCAATTTAGAAATATGGGGGTCTAGAAATATAATTACCTAGCAGTATGCAGAACTAGGGGTGTACGGAACTATGGATATAGGGATCTGATGGTATAGGAATTTAGTAGAATAGAAACCTTGCAACATAGCCACTTAGGGTTATAGGAATTTAAGTATATGAACACGTGGGAGAGCAGAAATCTAGGAATACAGGGATTTTAGAACATTATAAATCTAGAAATATTCGAACATTGAAATATAGCGAACCAAGACTATAAAATTCTAATACCATATCACCTATAAATTTTACCATCATATACATACTATCGTATACATTATTATCGTACATTATCATATACATCACTATCCTCTTCATTTTCTAATAGCCTCATAAATATCATGGTTAACATTCGGCCCAATCCAACGTTCACATTAATATTGCAATAGCATTCACATGAATATTGTAACACGAACACCGCCGAAATAGCACTTCCTTCGAAATCAGAGCAGCACGTAGACCATAAAACGAGGGGAACGATATAAATCGTGGAACGACAGAAACGTTCGCGCGCCGCGAAACAATGGACGACTCATACGGATTCGATACGTGTTGCATTCGGACACGGTCGTTAAAAGCTCGTCGGAACTCGTTTAATTATTTTCACGGTGCTTCGGTTAGCACCTTGTTAGGTCCGGCGGTGCGATGATGCCGGAAAAACTCATTATAGGTTTCCACTTTCGAGAAGTGCCGTTCTGTTGGCGATTAAAAAAAAAAAAGGCAGGGCCGGTCCGCGAACAACGGCATATCGCAACAGATAATAACGTAGGGCGGCACCGGAAGTTCGTTAACGCCGTTATTAGCCGAACAGCCTGACTTTTTCACGGGTATTTCGGTTATGCGAAGTCCGCTGCTTTGCATACTTTGGACTCCATTCGCGTATTCGATACGCTACGTACGTGTATATGCCTGTCTCCAGGGACCAGCCAATCAAACTTAGTAATTACATTTTCATAGTAGATGCTGCGAGCCAACTGTCAGAACGAGATACTTTTTATTTCTAAGCAATTGACGGATGTATGTGCTCGGTCTGTTTTATGATGCTCTAACGCAAAAAGACACGGAGATCATAAAAACGAATGATGTTGTTGCTTTGTTATTTCCGTTTTCAATTATAGTTTTTATATTTATGACGACAGAGTTGTTGCGTTGTTGATTAAATTCGTAGGTTTGTCTGAAGCAGTGATGAGCAAAGCGGGTGCTATGATAATTTAATAGTAACATAATAATCACTGTCTTGTAAGATGTTAAGGAATGTCCAGTTTCTGTGAAGAATTGTTGGAAATGCTGAATTCTTCGCACTAATAAAAGAAAGCTGGGAAACAGGAAGGGATATAAAACGGCAAAGAGTGGTTTGTTGTAACCCGAGGGTTCGTCCACGATTCTGGACGATCGTTCGCGAACGCAGTACCCGTTTCGGGTGTTCGCGCACCACTCTTATCTCGATTATAGTCGAATGGGGTTCACTTGGGGGCCGAAATGCTCCCCGAAGTATTTCATTATCGAGATCGTACCGCGTTGGGTAATAAAATTGGAAGGCAGTTTCTTCGAGGGGGAGAAAAGGGGTTGGCACCGTGTTGTTCCCGAACTCGTGAGTGTCCATGTGCATATTCGGATACAGCATGAATTACTCGATGCAATTATGTGGATAAATATTCAAATAAGGACACATATGTACATTTAAGAACTGTTTATAATATGTTTACAAATTTCTAAGTTGCCAAGGAATATAATTTTGTAAGTTTCAAACTTTCACGTGTGAATTTTAATATTTCTCATATTTGCGAACTTTTACATTTTCAGATATCTAAACTTCCAACTATCTGTGTCCAGAAATTCCTATGTCCTCAAATTCCCAGACTGTCAAATCTCAACATCCCCAAATTCCTATATCGTCAAATCCCAACATCCCCAAATTTCTACACCGCGAAATCCCAACATCCCCAAATTCCAGAACTCTCAAACCTCCATCGTCTCACGTACACAGACGCCCGAATTCTCGACACGTCCGTGCATCTTCAAACTGGCAAAGACCAACGAGCACCTTTTCCCGCGCGCATACCACATTTCCCTAGGGAGGCAAGATTCGTTGTCGACGGTACGCACGCGTGCACGTAGCGTCCACAAAATCACAGCGGCCGAGTTGAAATATTGACCGAACATGGGTTTATGACGATAAGTAGCGTACACGCGCGAGATGAGGACCGAAACAGCGATCAGGGTTCGGGTAGAAAAAGGTACACGGAAAGAGATCAAGAGGTTTCGTAGGGAAGGTGATGAATGAAAGGAACGAAGCCGAGTGAGGAGACGAAGAAGAAGGAGATCCAGAAGAACACCAAGAGAGAGGCGGAAGAACAAGCGTGCGTTAACCAGAATGAGCGAGGAAGGAGAGCATAGATACAGAAGATGAAGAGAGGATGAAAAGGAAGAAAATGGTGGAGGGGTGGATAACCGAAGAGGCAAAGAAGGGCCAGGTGGAGTTGCTATAGCGAACGAAGGTGCTGCACGGCCCACGCAAAACCGGCCCCCGCCTCGGGGCCCTTGGGGGCTGCATACTTTCTCTCTTTCTTCCAGTCCAACCATCTACCATCTTCAGGGCCCTGTAATATCCTCGCGTTTACGAATAACCGACCTGCACACGGACGCACCCACACGTGACTCAAGGGTGAGTACGTGCGTATAACCGCCTGCAGACGCATCCTTCGATCATATTCCTTCCTCGAGAATTACTAGCTCCGCCGCGTATGGGGTGCTCGTACGAGAAACTGCTCCCCAGATCGCGTATATGGAGGCTGCTGCTTTGTGACGAATGATCGCGTTAATTCGTGTTTCGTATAATAAGAAATAATAATTCCCCATAAAATTGATTGAACGTTTCAGTTAGAAAGTTTTCGAGATATCGCTTTGCAATAACAAAAATCCTTTCGAGTGCAAAGGGTTAATCCTAGATATTTGGCACGAATTTCACAATCCTTATCCCTGAACGTGTACACGTTTCATATTCGTTACACTCTCTGTCTCGTAACGCAGCCAAGTAATTAAGAGTAGACGATAATCACGCGCACTTCCACCGTCCTTATTTACTTTCTAATGTGCTCGTAAACAGCACTCGGTGCAACAAGTGCAACGAACTAGAATGCAATAATGAAGTCGTAATCACGTAAAAGTGGCATGTGACGTAACAGTGACACGCTAATTAAAACTCCGCAACGTACATACATAAAGCTACTTCCACAACGCCGGTTAGGTCGACCCACGAGCACGTAGCCCGAGGAGCCCTCTGTATAACGGTAAGCTGCATCTCCGGTTGCATCCTCGAATATGACACTTAATATCCCTTCTACGAGACAAGGAACAGAGACGGAGGTTAATTCCTCCGGATTGACGGATCGTTGAATCGACGGAGACCGGAAGCTGCTTCGAAATTTCCGGGCAAGACGATCTCGTAGCAGCTTGCATCTTGTCGAACAACTTGGGAAATGGCTGTCGCGGAGAGCGGGAAGAACGGGTATCAATTTCCTAAGCAATGAGCACGAAACACGTGCACGGTAGACTCTCGTTATATCGCTACGAGGCAATATGCTTTGATGAGGCTGCAGGAGTTGATAATCTGAAATTGGTACTGGAGAACAGTTATGGGCACATTAAGTGCCCCTTGACAGTTTATGGGCAACCGGGCACAATCTGCGTTGTGGTTACATGCCTGTGATTCTTGGAAATTTAAAATTGCTGGATTTTGAGAATTTAGGGAATTTGGGGACTCCAAAAATTTCGAATTCGGAGGCTTTTGAGTCTGAGGATTTGGAAATTTGGAGATTTAGGTATATTGAAAATTGAAAATTTGGGGATTTAGAGATTTTGGAATTTTAGAGTTCGAGAAACTGTGGATTATTCGATTTTGAAACTTGGGAGACGTAAGAATTTGAGAATTTAGAGATTTAGAAATTTGAAGACTTTAAGATTTACGGATTTGGAAATTTTCGAATTTGGGGATTCAGGGATTAAGAAATTTTAGAATTTGGGAAATTTGAATATTAAGAAACTTTGGGACTTAGGAAATGGAAAAATTTGGAAATTTGGAGATTTGGATACTTTTTAATTTGGAAATATATAAGTTTGGAAATTTTAGAATTCAGAGATTTTGAAATTTATTAGTTTGATAAACTTGAGAATTTGGAAATTTCTAAATTCATCAATTTATAGATTTGGAGATTTGGATATTTGAAGACGTTCAAAATTGAAAATTTTTCAATTTAGAAATTTGGAAATGTGAAGAAATTTAGAATTTGTAAAACTTTGACAAAAGTTATAAAATGTATAATAGTTAAATTGAAACACCTAAAAGTGTACACCGTTCATATAATAATAAAAGATTTTCCAACAGTAAATATCATTACTATAAAAAATATTCTAATTACACTTTCACTACTATGATCTTAATTTCATTAAAGGTTGATTCATTTAAGTTCTTGAAGCACAAACTGTAGAGCTGGATGTAGTATGTTTCGTCGGTGGGGCCTTGGGTAATTAAGTCCTGCCGGTAAGCTAATGACCGTGGGTTTATAACCGGTTAATGATTTGATGAGTTTATTGATGCTTGAAATATAATCGGATTGATGTGCAAATGGTTATAGCTAGTAATTAGGCGGATGCAAATGTGTCATAAACCAGAGTCATTAACGAACTTCTTGAATCATGTTCAAAAAACGTAAACAAGATATAAAGATAACATTGTTAGTGGTAAGGAGTAATTTATTTCTAATACGAATATCATTCATATTAAAACAAAGAATATCAAATCAATTCGTTAAGTTATTTATGTCAGTTAAATACAGGGTGTCCCACAAATATGGTACGAGCAGAAAAAAATTCCGCCGGCGGAAAAAAAAACGTGCGCGGAAAAAAAAACGCGCGCGGAAAAAATTCCGCCGGAATTTTTTTTCTTATTATTTAATAAGAAAAATCTTAACGCCTGTTGCAATCGTATGCGAAGCGTTTGTCCGTTCGAAGTCGGTTCCAGGACGAAACCGCGTATCAGTGAACCCTCAGGACTTTCGTTATCGCCGGTCACGTGGTTTATAAGCGGACGAGAGTTACGACAATCAATTTCCGCGGAGCTTCGTTCCTTCGCGGCCGAAACGCAAGCCCGACGAGACACAAGGGAGAGGAGTATTTATGGTGCACCAAACGAGCATGTCGTCGCTGAGGCTTCCCGAATGCCACCCAGGAGATGGTACGGGGATGAAACCAATTTTCAACGGTGTCTATATAAATCAGATCTTGTTACAGGCGCAGGTACCGTCAGCGAGTTGCGCTGCACCGTGTGTCCGGCTCCCTTTCTCTCCTCCGGGCCGAACGGTCTTTTAAACCGGGTCAAAAAGGGGGTCAATATTTATTAGACGGTTTCTAATGAAACATTTTAAATGCATGGAATTCACGTTTCTCCCTCCTCGAGTGCCACGGCCCTTCGTCGATCCCTTTTTCGCTTAAACGCTCTCTTTCTAATGCCCGGGCGCCCTCGTTCTTCTTCCAGCGTTATCTCGTCGCTGGCACGACATTAAAAAGCTATGAATCGTTTCCCCCCTATCTCTTTCGCCCCGGCGAACCTAAGTACGCTCCGCACTCGATTCTCGTAACTCGGCCGTAAGCGAGCGTTTTAACCAGGCACGAATTTACGCGCGGCTAATAAAATTACGATCTCATCTTCGCGCGATAAAACATTGATCGCGATGCGGATCTCCGTGATACAACGAATGCTTAACCCGGCTCTTACTCCGAAACGTTCAGGTAGATCATGATACGCTGCTGGGTAGATAACGGACTCATCGGGAATGACTCGGATTTTAAATCGGAGGATTTAAGATTCTGGAAGAGTTCAGGATTTGTGAAGATTGAGAACTATGTAGACCCTGGAATTCGTGGAGGTTCGAGGATTTACCAAGTATTTGGAATGTATGGAGTATCTAGAATTTGTGGAGTATCTGGGACTCGTGAAATATCTGGGGTCCATGGACCTACAGAGACCCTGAGATTTGTTGAAACGATTGGAACCTAGGTAATCGTAGATCCTGCAGACAACTTAGGATCTGTAGAGTGTTCAGATAATGTCTCGGGTTTGTGGAGATCTTGGACACCGGACAAAATCTGAAGTCTAGGATTTAGGATTTAGGATCAAGGATTTAGGACCTAAGTCTTAGAGAGATTGTGGGACATATACAGAACGTAAAATTTTTATGAAACTTAGGGCGGACATAAAATTTTGGTCTTAGAGAGAGATTTGTAGTAAGTGTTTGAAGACTGTAGAAATCTTAGGACTCAAAGAAAGCCTAGCAATTAGGAGTTAAGGACAGAATGAAATCTTGGTACGTGCATGCAATATATGGGATATATGAGCCACTTACGAGCTAAGGTAGTCCATGATGCGGAGAACCTTAGAGCTTTAAACTTATGATGAACTTCGAGAGTACCTAAACTCTATATTACAGCCCAGGTTTTATAGAATGTTGAGACTCAGAAGTAGTTGGTACTTAGAGGAAGTTATGAGTTACACAATGGTCGGTTCTAGTGTAGGACCTAGAGAAGGATTACAACGTAGGGAGAATCTAGAATGTAAAACTAAACCTGGATCCTAGTGTGAGTCAATAATCTAAGAAGAGTCTAGACCTAAGCCTCTACAGGCTAAGAAGCTGGAACGTTGAACAGACCTGCAATAAAAAATCTCTCCAGCCATAAACTTTGCAACTATAACAAATATATCCTCGTGGGACAAATTGTAAGTGTCGCGGCTGAAACCTCAATCCTGTGATATCCGTCCACGTTAACCAGATGGAAACTCATAATCCATTGAAATGGACATCAGGTGCTTGAGACGGCAGCCAGGGTGTATCGGAGTATCAGCGAGATCCGTTTGTCCGCGTATAAATAA